>JAVCKT010098480.1:0-10709 GCA_032273925.1 Rhynchotus rufescens
CCGCGGCGGCCCCCGCCGCCCTTTACCTGCTGTGCGCGGGCGGCGGCCCCGCGCGCGCCCCCTGATTGGCTGCCGCTGATTGGCGACCGTTACCGGCCGTTACAAACGACCGTTAGGATGGCAGCTGGAACCGACCGGGAGCGGCCCTCGCCGGCTCGTAGCTTCTGCTCATGCCGGGCCTATGGCGGCCCTGGCAGCAGCAATGCTGCTGTTGAGGCCAGGACACGTGCACAAGGGATAGACCAGGTTGGCCCTGAATCTCCTGACTTCCCTGTCTGCTTGCAGTCGGCAGCAGTCTCTTTTCTGATGTGAGGCTTGTGACTTGGACTGCTCTTTGATTGTGCGTGCCGACCATTTTTGTCAAATGATGGCACATCAGTGTTAGCAGATACCTTCTACCTTCAAAAATTCATGGAGGTCATCATCAACTCTCTACTCAAGGATGTCAACCCTGTGCTTTCAGTAAGAGCGTGCCACCCTTCAGAATACATTTTATTTTCTGGCCTGTGGCACATAGCTTCCATCCATCTTGTGGAAGCTGATTTACAGCAAATCATTTGTGATCCTTTGGAATGGAAAGCCAATGATAGTACATCTCACTGCAGTGGCTGAGATTTCAAGGGGTGTAGGACACCAGCAGAAAAAAAGAGAAGTTTGTTTGTGTCTAATGAACGCTGAAGATCCTAAGGGGAGATGTTCGAGCCCATGATGTAAATGGTAGCACCCATCATTTTGATACAATCGTACCCATGTTCCAGGACTCTTCCTGGCCCAACAAATTCATTTATGCTCACAAAGTATTTTCAGCAAGAAAAGTCAGATAGTTCTTGAACTTCAAATAGCCAGGAAATACAAGACACTATCTGCCAGGCTTGCTTTTTCCTTTCTGTTGAAATCCAGCCCAAAAAGTGTGCAGTGTGGTCTGTCAGTGCCTGCTACACCAAGTGACGCAGATAGATGATACGGACACACATACTAAAAGGTACTTCTGGATGGCGAGGGCAGTCAGCCAAGTATAGCTATGAGATAAGTAACCTGCCAAAGACCACCACATGGTCTTTTATAGTTTTGCATGGAAAAGAAGTTTCCATTATCTTGGGTATTTCAAAGTAAAACATAGAAAATTCTAGAATTAGGATAACAGCTAAGCGAGACTTTTCTGGACGCCAATTTTAAATTTGCATGTCTGAATTCTACCATAGTTCTGCTTCAGAAGTCAGGGTCCTAAATGCTGATAGAGCAAACTAGCATTAAAGTGAAACTGCGTTGGCCCTTGCAGATAGTTTTCTCAAAGTATTAGATCTCCATTTCAATGATGAGATTGAGAATAAATTCATCAGTACCTATTCATTGGCAAAGAAAAAGAAACACAGACAAGACACCTTTTGCCCACTTAGTCTCAATTTCTCCTGTGTCTGCCACTTATGCAGTACTTAAGGGCTGATCCAATGCCTATTAAAGTTAATGACAAAATTCCAATTGATGTTGCATAGAGCAAAACTGGGTCCAGAAGTTCCTGGAGATTTCCTCTGCCTAGGTGAACAAATAAAGTGCCCTTCAAGTGCTGTCAGCACTCTCGGCAGTATTCACCCACTGACTGTTCAGCTTGTTAACGCCTGTTACCCATCTGAGTGACAACAACCAGCCATCCTCTGCACAGCTCAGCACAAATAAAATGATACTTTTAGCTTTCTCCTATAATTCCTTTCATTGGGCAAAGGAGCCTGAAGTCACAGCTGTGTTGTGTGAGGAGCAAGATAACAAGTACAGTATTTATTTCTTGAAATCAGAGCACACTGCAATGCTGATATTTGATGGAAGAGCTGGCAATATGAGGTGCACTGACTTGAAGTTTAGAGCATCAGATGTTTCAGCAGAAATTGTAGGAAGCTCCGCTCATTCCCATGTTACTTGCTCATGAACAGTCAGTGCAGCTGGCAAAACAGAAGTGGGAGGAGAAAGCGTCTGTGCAGTAATGATCGAGAGGACAAAAAGTGTACTAGGATAAATTCTGCTTTGGCTCAATGCTCGCACTGTTCATCTATGCCAGAGGAGGGAAGTGAAGGAGGATATGAGAACCACTTGCTGTGTAGTATCCAAAGGGACCAGTACTGAAAAAGCAAGGATGAATCAATATCAGCAACCGTCCTTATGACAGACCACAGGATCATATTTTTGTTGTCAGAGAAATTCTTTGGATGGGTAAACCTGTGGAACTGGAAGCATTAGTGAGAAAAATGCTAGCTGTGAAAGACAAGACAGATTCATAAATTAAAAATGAGACTGTAGAAATAAATGTGCCCTCGAAACTGCCACTATGACTAATTCCACATTATAAGTACATAATGCAAAGCCTATCTTTATTAGATCACTGAGCTTGGCACCATGAACCAGCAAGAATTTTAGTTGTGGCATAAAAAACAGAGGGCTTGCAATGAATTTTAAAAGCCACTGTACAGTAGAGAACTGATCTGAAGCAGAGGTACCAGAGGTACTGGCACCATTCCCTGTCAACAACTGAAGTAGACAGAAGATCCACTTGAGGCCATTACAGCAGTAGGTAAGCTGGCAGGAAGGCCTGCCTGACTTTTAAACAGCAGTCTAGATTTGGACAGTATGGGCTGTGTTTCTGCTTCTGGCTTTAGTTGAGTAAGAATCTCTCTTCTCAGGTCTGTTTCCCATGACACTGCTTCCATGTCAAAGTTCTTGCTCTGCTCATCTCAGAGTCTTCAGGGGGCAGTTTGTGTAACTGACCATGGTGGAATGCTTAACTTGTCTGAAGCTCCTAGGAAAGGTTACAGGAATTCTAAGCTGAAAGTGTTTCCTTGGCTATTTTTGTTGTGATTGTTGAGCAGGTCAACTAAAATGGCATCATATTTAGCCCTTTCTTTCTGAGAGATTGTAGTGGGAAGAAATATTGCACATAAATCATAAATTTAGCAAGAAAAGGTTTTTTTATTTGCTCTTTTTTGATGGAATATTTCTCTCCTGAAATTTATTATATAATTGCCATAATAAAATACCATGGATGCTCAGGTATTAGACAAACACAGCAGTTACAGACATTGAAGCACAAAAGGACAGAATGCATTTCACAATAAAATCTCTAGAGTTGTCTGATTTTTTTGATCTCTCACTGTACTCAATAAATGCAAACTGAGTTTCCTGTCTAAAGTGCTTGAGTCAGCAGAATTTGCTAGGAATCGATGCAAATGTTCTGGTCAGTCCTGCTCTCTGATGTACTAGCAATGCTCTAAGTGCTTTCAGAAGTTTGGGTAGGATGGTGGTTTATGGCGTTTGGAGGGGACTTTTTGTAAACTGTTGAATGAGAAAAATGGGGAGAAAAAAGAAGGGGAGAGCTGTTGTTACACTTTCCAACAGGCTTTTGGGTCTAGTTACAGGTTGAGTTTTTCGGTGATTTTCCATTAAATTGAGCATTGCAGTAGCTAAGGCTCAAGAGGACCGAAGTGAAGGGCCCATGCAGTTAGCACAATTATATTCTTATGGACAGTAGGTTTGCTTCAGCGAGTAGCAATTGGATTGGTAATTTTTTATGGCCAGAGAGATCAAAGTGTCTGAAGACTTTGTGGTGTATTTCTGAAGCCACTTTTAATTATTCTTCTCCAATGTAGTAGTCTCATTCGTTATCCATTAGTTTGCTTGAGGAATTAATCCCTGCAGATTAATTTCTCTTAGATTGCCAACCAAATACAGTAAGAATGATCTTGCCAGTAGTTCATAATAAAGTTACTTTAAATCACAATCACTTACTCTACTGTGGAACTTTGAACAGTGTCACATTTAAGATGGATATGCCCAACAAAGGATCTTCACGGCTCCTCTAGTCGATATTTTACCTTGTTAAACTTCCTTTGATCCCCTGAATAAAAGTTTTCAAAGCCATCAGTTGTATAAATTACAATTTAAGAATTTTAAATTCGTACAGGCAGTGGATTTAGTGCTAGTGAAGTGTCAAGACTGAAAGCCTGGGAGATTAAGTTGTCTATTATTTATATCATAGCAATATGTGAAAGCACGATGCAGAACCAGGTCTCAGGGTTGCAGACTGACTGCAACAGATGGACCCTGCCCAGGAGAACTTACAATTCAAACACATAGGCAGATGGGAGCAGGGGGGTGGAGTCACAGGATATGGATACTGGAGAATGAGCTATCTAAGAGAAGACAACCTTTCCCACTCCAAATTTGGTCCACCTTTCTCCACACATACATAACTGAGCCTCTTTAGAGACAGAGACACTTGTAATTCACCATCACTGTTTTTTCTCTTTCCTGTGTAAGGATGACCTCCTCCAGCTCCATATCTGTAACAACAAGACATTTCTATAAAGGCTAATTATTTTACTGAATCTTGCAATAAATAAAGTCCCAGCTCTGAACTGTTGCTATGTCATTTGCTAACATAGTGCTGACTAGCATATTGCGGGTTCTAACACCACTGATGGAAACAGCTGGTATGATTGTAATCATTACTCCTTTTTTAAAGTGTCTGTTAGCTAAAGAGTCTATATACCGGCATTGACATATTAAAGCAGAACACATATTTACTCGCTTTGATTAATAATTAACTTTAGGTTTTGTTTTATGAGCTCCATGTGGCATACCACAGTGGCAATACTGTACCAGTACTTGTCAGAAGCATAAAAATGGCTAATTGTGCTCTTGTGGGAGTTACAACAAACTGCACTCATGGCTTAAGGTCCACAAAACTGCACTCAAGGTTTAAGGTCTACAAAAGGGCACTTGCTCCTTATATTCTCCCTGATTGTAATTTCTTAACAAATAATTCATGTGTGTGAGAGAGTAGTTAGTTGTGCATGCAACAGTAGGTCTTTTTTTTTTTTCATTTCAACGCCACCTTATGGCAACCTAAAGTTCATTTTCACTGTTTACAGAAGTTCAGCATGATATCTCCTGACAATATTCAGTCACGTCTCCCTTTTCATATCAGAATCTCAGCTAGCTATTAAGCATGAATGTTAATTGATTAAACCTCTTAATATTGCTACCCAGAAGCAAAATACAGGTATCACTTTGCCCTCCATGGGAATATTCCTTACTCTTGATAGAAAACAGCTGCTGTTTAACAAGACTCAACAAAAAGTGTATTCTCCTCCAGTGAGGTTTGTGAGAGGGTCAGAGAAAATAGAACAAAGTTTTTCAAAAATGCCTGTTGTCAATATAACAAGCACTTATAGCCATAGGTGTTTGTTATGTGATTTTTACATTTCTGTTTCTAAAAAGCCTGCTGCTTTTATAATCTCCATGATGCCATCTGTATCTGTAAGCACAATATGCTATTGAGAAATGTAATGATGTTTTTCATAGCTTGCTTGGGGAATAGTGCCACATGTCTTAAAATCATGCGGTGTATTTTTTGATATTGGAGAAATGGGGATTGAGTTCCCTGTGCACTCCATAGTGCACATGTGTCAGGGCCCCACATGTATTTGCCCCTGTGTGGTAATTTTGTTGCTGAATTAAGGAGCTAAGGTGTCAGACTCCAGTACCTGCTCCTTCTCTGGTAACAGCTGGTGTGAAGAAAACTAGATGAAAGGGCCTATTCTTCCTTTTCCTTGGGAGCTGCTTGTAAACTGAGGCTTTAGAAGCCTCAGTTTTGCAGACTGGTGATTCATCAACATGTTCATCCACCTCTGAATGCAAGTTAAGCAGCATCTGCAAGGGTGCAAGCCATGAGGCAAACAGTAGGACTGTACAATAATTGTATTACTGTATTACTCTCATATGTGCTGTATTACTCTCTATCATATTTTCTAATAGAGATTTGCTGATAACAGCAACATGACATCCACAAACTGTTTTGGGAGGGTCAGTGGTAAGATGGCCTAGAAAGATTAGCAAGCGCTGACCTACTTGTTCAGCTTAATCTATTTCTGTGACTAAAATTAATGGAGTCATATGTTTTCTTCAGTGATCCTTTGACTTACATTCATCTGGGGAGCACATTGCACCTAAAAGCATGGTCATAAGTCACAGAGAGGAAAAATAATGCACATAATTTGCTAATTAGCTGTCTGGTGACATGAAATATATTAGAAGTAAAGGACACCTGTGAAAACAGGGAGTTGTCATTTACAGACTCCAGTTGTGCATTCATAGCATTATGTTGGCTCTATTCTGGGATTAATTTCAGCCTAATATCTTAGTAATGTGAAAGGAATAATTCTGTGGTAGAGTACCATGACACTGACACTTCAATTAGATGGCATGATACTTCATTTTGCTGTAGATGTACCAGAGTCAGAGGCTAGAAATTTCTGACTGCTTTGGAGGTCTAGCCAAGATCTGTTGGAATCCTTTGTAATGGTAAGCATTTTAAGGCATACATGAATTAAACGTTCAGAGGACATTAATGGATCAGTGTCATCTTAATCACCAATTTATCACTAATTAGAAATTAAAATATGCAAAATAAATGGCATGTAATGGAAGTGTAATTGGTCATTCAGGGTAAAAAATGATGTTGAAAATGTAGATATAATACTCTTTTTTTTTTAGTAGTTTTCCCATGACTAATGAGATATTCCAAATTTTATTACCCCTATGCAGTAAGTATCCACATTATCCATGACATAGACATCTTTAATATCGATAATGTATAATTGTATTTGCCATAGAACGATGGAACAAGATCACCTGGCATATAGTGCATGAACATGATTCCACATCTTATGTCTTCTTTTTTCAGAACACTTATCATTATTAATAATGAACAGCATTGTAATTTTGAGATTACTTAGTATGTGTCAGGTACAATGCTCTGCTCAGTACAGAGTTCTGGGTGAGCCAAACATCAGCCATGTGTAGAGAGACAAGAGGGAAACACTGAGCTAAGAGAACGTGATGAAAATACGAACCACTAATACCCTCTCACCCTGAGAATTCTACATCAAGAGATGACCAAACTCATATCTGTAAGGAATTTTACTCTAAGGGGTCGTATGTGTTTCCTAATCTTGCATTATACTCCCAGTAAACAGAAAACTTGTTCTAGGCCTTCTTAGTTGTACATATAAGCACAGGTGATCTCATCTCTAGCACAAGATTAACTTGTAGCTTGCTTTTTGAGGTACAAATCATTCACTTGTATCCTCTTCAATACATGATTTTTTTTTATTTTATTCAACAGATAACTTCTTTCTAAGTCTTATGCATCAGAATAAAACTTGTGCAATTTCTGTGAAATCTCTCAAAATTCCATCATCACTTCACAGATTTCTCTGTAATTATCCCAAGTAGCAAAAGAGAAAGTACCTGTTTGGCTTCACCACTATTTTCAAACAGCAAATAAACTGCAAACACATTCCCTATCCATAAACGCCTTATTTTCAAGGTGACATAAGTAGTGAACATTTTAAGAACATTGTGTCATTTTGCAACAAAACCTCACATCCCATCTGTTGCTTAGGATGCATCTGTAGATCTTATTATCTAGTATCTCTTTTTCAGTTCTCATTTGGGGATCTCATTGAAGCTGTCATCTAGGGTTTCCCAAAGACTCTTACGGCCCTCCAATAGTTAATTGAAAGAACAGCTTGTAGTTGGAAGTTTGACCTTCCAAAGAATTAATAACCAGCTGCAGAGGCATTTCAGCAAACATACAGGAAGTAAAGTGCAGCCATAGCTTTACATTGCTAATGCTACTTGCATTTCTCCTGATTTCATTCATCCTATGTGATTTCTTGCAGTGACATAGAACACATTACTGTCCTTATAAGTAGACATAACTTTTGAAGCCAATAATTTAAGCAATAAATAATCCAATTCATGTCTCTTCTTCCCACACCTAATACAGAAAATGGGAGACAGTCCTGTCTCCACAACCACAATCATTCAAGCTTAATTATTCTTAAGCATGTAAATATTCCTATTGCAATCAGTGTAATTATTCGTGTGTTTTTTATTGAATACATAAGTGATTGCAAGATCCCAGTTTTTGTGTGTAAATCTTTCTCTCCTCCCATAAAAATAGAAATAATATGGTTAGTGAGCACCACAATTACTACTTTTGTTTGCCTACTACTTTTGTCAGATCCTTAAATGATAGCCTACTAGCTTGGGAAATAAGTATATACACAGCAAGTCAGTAAGTCCCATGGGACCCTGACCTACCCTGAATGTTAGTGTGATAGAAATTCTGTCACCTTTATATATGCTTTAGTTTAGTTCAGTTTGACCAGCAACTATAGTTTTTGGCTAATTGCTAGTGATAGTGGTGGTTGATCTCCATTACTGTATGTAGTCCCACAGTGGCACCTGGTAAAGATCTGCCCTGTTACGATTTAGGAAAATGATCCCTAGAATCAAAACTGGTTAGTGAGCTGGAATTGTAAGTGAGAATTTTCTGAGTTTTTTGTTTATTTGTTTGTTTTGAGTAATTCTACAGAAATCCAAAGGAACCAAACTTTCATCTCTAAATTTTCATGTTACTTTCAGAGAAATTAAAATGATCATTTGAAGAGCTAAGCTTTATCATTTTCTGGGTTGATTCTTTTGCCCTTCTGAATATATAGCAAAACAGATAGGGGACTACATTTTTAGGCTAGTCAAATCAGACCTTTTGAGAGATCTAACAAGAATTTAACTACAGAGTGTTAAAAAAAAATGTGCAATGTAGTAGGATGTGTGTCTTTTTCATACCCCGTATAGATCTTTGTATTAATTTTGGAAAATTGGCAACATATCTGGTAGTCAACCCTGATCTTTTTTTTGTTTGTTTGCTTGTTTAATTGGATAAAATCAAATATAGTACAATGGTATAAATCAATAGTGATGCTATATGCAGCATCTCAGATCAGAAGAAATACTGTAGTGTTAAAGAAGGTCCACAGAAAGGTGATTGGAATTAAATGATTATGAAAACTCCCCTGCAAAAGAACATTGAAAGGACTAAACATATTAACTTTCAGAAAATGAATAAAGCAGATTCCAAAAAGCATATGCAATTATATACAATATAGAGCTGCTACACTGGGAACTTCTCGCTGTCACTATAAGACAAAAGGGTAAATCATTTAAATTTGAAAGGAGCAACTGTGAAAAACTGGAAACATTTTGTTGAAGAAAGACACATTCTATATGAAAAGAAAAATTCTTTGCTCTTACTGAATAGTTAAATAATGAAACTCATTGCTGCAGGATGTCACTGATACCAAGCATAGCTCTGTTTGAGGAAGAAATGGACATTTACTCTTCTAAAAATATCCAGAGCTAATTAAGAAAAAAAAAAAAAAGAAGACTGCACACACACGCAACAGCTAAAAAAGCCTCACCTCATGTTTCAGGTTTAAATCAATTCTAAGGCAGTAATGATTAGGATGGCTGCAAACTATTCCACATCTGCCAAGTGTAAGATTTCTCATACTTTCCTTTGTAAAACCCAGGGCTGCCCACTGTCACCAAGAGACCAATTCAAAGTCCCCAGCTATCTTTATGTTGCAGATATTCTTATCACACATTTACTCCAAACCACTGCCATCACAGAAAATCTTTGATGAAAGGAAATCTTTGCTTTTTGTTGCTCAGAGAAAGTAGAAGTTAAAGGAAGAAAAATCTGAGGTGAATGGAGCTTCTCTTCATAACTGGTTTCTCTATATTAGCTTTTAGGGGGTTTTCAGGAAGAGTTAGGCGGGAAAAGAGCATTATACCTAAGAAAAAATAATTTGGGGAAGCCACTGATGGATCCTTGGTATCACTGTACTGCTCTTTCCCCTGAAACTCTCAGACCTTGGAAGTGCCACACATAAAATTTCTCACTAAGATCTCACTTGTCATCTGAGATAAATTATCATCCAGTATTCTCACAAATTAGAATCATTTTCAGAACAACTTCCAGCATCTGTCTTGCAAACATGATCCATGTGGTTCAGATATTTTGCATTATTTGATTTATCTGCAATGTTTATTGTTTCCTTCTCAAGCTATTTTATCTGACATTCAGTAGTTCAGTAGCATTCTGCCCAATGATATAGTGTATTTGAGGGCACATCAGGATAGTAATGTCGTTATTGTTTCTTCTTTTCAGTGAGAAATAATTAAGTGAAATGAATTAAAAATGAGCAATAATAAAATTCTTTAGAACATATATATTTTTTATTTTAAGAAAATAATAATCAGTGAAAAAATATTTAGAAAATAACACATTCCCCTGAGTTATTTAGGAAAGCAATATACAAGAGCAAGATTGTTAAAGAGGTGATATCATACAAATTGAGTTATACGTATTCTGAACATTCCCATACAACTCTAAATCTGCATGCAAGTTGAAGTGTGATGAAAATTAAGATATTGGCTTATAAATTAAACAAGCAACTGTTATGCAAAGCCATATGTCAACAGTATGCTAGGACTGCCTTCAGCTGCTAAACATGTAAAAAGGTGAAGAAAAAGTAGAACTCTCACAGCAGAGTTGCAGGGAAAGGCTTCATGGATGTGTCTGTGCACATTAGCCTGGCTGCCTTGACTACACTAGCTTGGATATAATGTCTGATCTGCGAGTAGTTTATCTGAAAGCCAAAGAAGAATAATGGCTATATATGCATCAACTATGCAGGGAGCTATAATATACCTATAGGTAGATGGAGGATCTTATTATGAAAGTGAAGTAGCTTTTACTACTTTATAGAAGGTGACATTGAATGCTGAGGACCTCTTCTAGTCTGAAATTG
>JAVCKT010098481.1:0-10708 GCA_032273925.1 Rhynchotus rufescens
GGGGGGTTGGGGGGGGTTGAAAAGACTAAAATTTGCACATCCTGAGCTTGAGATGATCAGAAAGGTTTATCAACAATTTACCATGGTATTTAAAGTGGAAAGAAAGTGAAAAATAAACACCTGAGTAGTACCTGCGATATAGACAGGTTTACTGAACAGTAAATCTCGGTGCATATCTTTGGTGCCTAGTCAGAAAGCTTGAGATTTTCATTGAAATATTTCCCTTTGCCATCTCCCAAAACATCTCTGAGGACTGTGCACATCCCCGCAGCAAAAATACCGCAGCACAGGTATGTATAATATAGCTTTAAGCTGCAGCTATCCAAGGGTATAGTTTCAGAGGATGCAGAGAGTCAGAGACTTCTTACGCACAACAAAAATGTTTATCTTGGCCTTCAATCCCTTCAGTTTTATTCCTAATTAGCACATAGCCCCATTGCTCATCTTATGCAGTCTTCAGGATCTCATCTGATCCCATCATAAACTGACATAACTCGATTAGGTTCCAACCTAGCAGCAAAAGTTTGGTTCTTCTCTCTTTTGGACAGATTACTGAGGTGAATTGCCTTACTTCGAGATCAGATAATCAGTCTGACATGGTGATCCTCAGAGTGCAAAGGAGGCGATGAACTAGAAGCAGAGCTGAAAGCATGAAAGAGGAAGGAAAATGGGGGAAAAAAGAAACAGAGGAAGAAAAAAGAACAAGATCTTTTCCTTTGTCTGTGTGGTAGGACAGCTCTACAATCCACGAAATCATACCTTTAGAGGAGATATATATTAAATTACTTGGTCTGATTGGTGTTGCTTTGACTGCATTTAAAAGTGGCATGGTCCCAGTTCTCTTCCTGCTTTCATTATACCAGGTCTGGGTCTCACCAGACTTCATGCTTACATCATTCAAGCTATTAAACTGACCCAGCATGCAGGAAAATGGATGAATAGTTTTTTGCTTCTCTAACTAGTTAAATTGGCTTGCAGAGTTGTTAGACAAGTAGCAGGAATGGCATGAGGCAAGATTGTACGGTCAATAGTACGGGCAGACATGTGGAAGAAGGACATCTCTTTTGAGTGAATGACCCATTCCTTGCACTGCACCTCAGCTGCTTCTGGTACCTTAACTGTCTAATTTTAAACCTTCAGAAATATTTTTATCTGCATTAAGTGCTGGCAAGCCTGTAAGATACCAGACTAAATGGTTCAATAGGAAAAGGGAAAGGTAAATATCTAAGTTAAAGTTGGTTAAACAGCAAGAAATGGTGTGACACATCCTCAGAGAGTTTGAGGTTTACCCCAGAGAGCTCTGGAGGACTTGAGCTGCTGAACTTGCCTGAAAAGATTTGCAAAAGGGACTTGGAAGACTGGTGACTGATGAAAAGATACTGGGTGATGGTAATTTTGGTAAGTGCAGCATAATGTACTCAGAGAAAATCTAAAGAACCCTTAATTTATCTGTCATGTCTCAATAAAAATCAGTTCTTTGGTGTAGTTCACTCAAAGCTTCAGATCAGTGTTCTTTAGTAGTAAAAGGTAAAAATGAAAAAAAAAAAATCAGAAGAGAAAACATGTAAAATAGATACTGTAGAAACCAAAGGAAAAAAAAAGACAAAGACAGAAAAAAAGCAAATGGCAAGGAGAAAGAGTAATTTAATATACAGAATAGCTTAATATATGAGGAGAGATGATGTTGCAGAGATAAGAGATAATATGAAACAGCTGCATATCTGATTATTATAAGAGAGGCCTATAATCACATATATCTTAAAGAAAAGAAACAGAAAACAATGATTTTTTCTCATAGGATATGGGCCTGCTGAATGAAATAACCAGATATAAAAGGTTAAAATAAACAAATGATTTTGTAGTTAACAAATTACAGAACTGCTCTCTGACTGCAAAATGTATTTGGGAACAAAAGCATGAGTGAATTTAAAGTGAGGTTGGACAAAACCATGGCCGATATGGCCACTAGGGGTCATGAAATATCAGTGCGTTACTGGATCTGCATGGCCTTGGTTTAGCTATTTGCCAGATCTCTTTCTGTTCTCTTTTTTCCTACACTGTTGCTCACCACTCTCTGGCATAGCCCTAAGTGTGACCTACTGTGACCATTGTAAGGCAGTGAAAGAACATCCTTCTACCTCTTGCTGGGACTATTAAATATAATAGTCCAAATAACCCTTTAGCTCTGAGAATCCTTGAATTGCTGATTATACAGTGCTGGCACTTAAAAGACCACTTCATACTTGCCTTGGTTTTATTTACTTCCTGAACATCTGCTGCTGCCCACTGTAAGAGACGGGATACGAAGCCAACAAGGCATTTGGTTTGACACAGCAGACTTGTTCTTCTATTAATGATTAGATGTAATATGACAATTGCTCTATTCCCTGCATCTTTCTCAAGCTCCTTAGGAGATCTTTTTTTTTTTTCCTTCACTCTGCAATTTTGATTAAAATGTGTTAAGAGACATGAATTAAATTCTCAGTTCCTCCAGAACTGCAGTTATCATGGAAACATCAGACAAGATTAAAAGATCTGCCTAATCCCCTCCTTTTTTTCTTATTTTAATCCTCATATGAAAAGTATTTTATAATTAGTTTCCAGAGCAATTCTTGTTGCATTCTGCAGTTGTCATTTGGGGTTATATTCAGCCTCTTTAGTTTAAGTGCCTGATTTAGTGGCATCTGTGACTATTGTGGCATCTAACTGAAAGAGAGGAGTTTGGCTAAACTGTCCCAAGATGTCATACTAGGAGCCAAACAGAAACACCAGAAAGATTTCCTATTCTTGCCAGGATTTAGATATCAGTTCTTAAACAAAGGAAATCAGTAACTTCAGTTTAAAAATGTGCCAACAATACAGTATTATTTTCAATTATATGAACACATAAAAAGACAAGAAAACCAGGGATAATCTATTGAAATAATTTTCAGGACAATCCTCCTGACTTTAAACCTCCAGCAATTATGTTATGCTTGCACTTCACTATATGAAAAATAAATGCGGTATTAATTATGTACCTTCTGGCCTACAATGATATGTGCAATTCATTTAATATTTCATGGCTTTATGAAGTTTAAATTTAGGTTAGAGTTAGGCCTCTTCCAAGATACTGGCTCAGATAGAAAGAGAAAAAAATAGTTCCAAACCACAAAATGGAGAGAAACATTACTCTGCCCATCTTGGTTTTAATAATATAAGCAATTAGGAAGGACAGGGAATGTAGCTCTAAAAGAGAGCCACAGAGGCAGCGAATCCTCATGCTCTGATTGCCTGAATTGTCTGTATTTTTTGAATGTTGAGTTTAAAATGCTTATTAATAGAGTGCTATGTTCTCACTGGGATAAAAGATAAACTGTTGATATGCTCATGATCAGGCTTGATTCCTCATAGACACATTAATAGAGCCTACAGAGGTAATTTTTTTTTTTTTTTTTATTTTGTGATTGCATTTCAAAAGTCTTTACCTCAACTGAGCCTGGATTTGGATCATTATTTAGCTTTGGGTCATTATTTAATACCTGAAGAGAGTTTCAGTTAATCAAAGCAGATTTTACAATATTTAAAAGAGCTGACCTTTTCAAATGAAAGCCCTTTTCAGGAAGAAATGAGATCTATTTCTCTGAGTGCTGTTGTCCACTGAGTGAGAAAAATTTTAGAGATGAAAATCTGAAAAAAATGTCCTGAGAGGTGTGCACTACACTAGGCATTACAGAAGTAGTTTTGCGTTCTTTAATGCTGTTTTCTGAGGTCTTGTCAGTGCCTGCGCCCATTAAGCCTATCACTTTTGAACTTCACATGAAAATCACTGATGTTGTGTTCTTCCTTCTTGAGGCATGCTTCCAGTGTGTCTGTTCTCAGCTTCTTGAATAGCGGCAAAGCTCTTCTCCAGATGTTGGCTCGCCTGTGGACCAGGCACATATTAACATATAAGCCTTCTGCTCTTGCCATATCCCAGCACATTTACAGGAAATACTCAGGCTTTACCTAATTGACAAAAAAACCTCAATATCTGATGTCCATTTTTGTTTGCGGAGTAGAAATATTTATTCTGTCCAGATCCTGCCTCACGTAGGTAAATATGAAAGTATCACAGATAATTCCACAGTTGCACAGTCTACTTTTTTTATAATCCTTTACTGGCATGTTGTCGGTACCTGAATTACTTTTAAAGGAAATTAGTGCAGCATAAAAGATAAAAACTAAGATAATAATAATAAAAAATGCTTCTAATGTACAACATATGAAAATTCTAGCCTCTAAATTTTTCTTTCCATTTTCCTATATATATATATATATATATATATAAAAGTTTCAATAGGATAGGATAGGATCTGCATACAATGAAATATGCAGAGACAATTAAATACACATTTTGGGGTGTTTTTGCAAAGCTTTTGTATTCAAGTCAGTGGGAGATTTGTCTGATCAAGGCGTTCTTATACAAATGAACAACTGCAAATGTGTTAGGAAAGATTGACCTCTGGGAGAGTGAATAACTAGTGTTTTGAATTCTTTAGGGGAAAAAAAAGTCCTCTTGAAACTGGTTGATAATTCACATCCAAAAAAATTTCTTATTTTCACCCTGGTTGGAAAGCAGATTTGCTGTATAGAACAGTCATGCAAAAATAAACTTGATGTTAATTTCAGAATAAAGAAATTCAAATAATATCAATTTCAGATCCAGAAATGAAAAAAAGAACAAAACTATATTGCTTTGACACTACTTTCTAACTAGAGCAGAAAATATCCATTGTAATTTTTAGTTCTTTGCTGATTTCAAAGTAATATGTAATCAAAACTATTTTAGTCCTTTAGAAACACCATTAGCACTTTCACAGATTTAGTATTAGTTTGACCAAGGAACTAAGGAGACTACCTAAGCGAAGACTACCTAAGATTAGCTATAGAAAGATGTAGGAAGATTTGACATACCTAAATGTTTATGATCCCAAATTCGGACTAAAAGATGTTATTCCAGGGCAGCAATTAGAGTTTCAGAGGGAACTATACCATGTGGAACATAAGCTTGCTTCTGTTAGAGCAAAATGAAACAGCAGTAGTTGGTTTTGTATCAGAGAAGTGTATATCAGGACCTTCTCCTGAAGATGTTATCCTCAGTTGAACTGGGCTGGAATTCTTTACAACTGGACACATTTACCTCCTTTCAAATGACTTTTTTTTTTTTTTTTGGTAATTCTTTTGTGCCTCTTGGATAAGTAAATGTTTAAGTATTTGGTTTTGTTGTCGTTGTTTTTATTTTTCCTCGCTGGCTTGTTAATTTTTATTGCAGCCAAAGGCCTAGGCACCTAAATTCTGCAGGTTAATAGGAATGTACTCTATTGGTTTTCTCCTCAGCTTGCTGGCTGCTAGTATGCTGATTCTTTACAAGCAGAGAAAAAGGGGATATTGTTAGCTAATGCAGGGGTATAGATTCTGTGCTCTTGACTTAATGTTGCATCAGGTCAAAATCTACAAAGTTGTTTAGATATTTAATTCCCACTAATTTTAATAGATGAGGATAATACTTCTGTGACTAGAGCCTAACTCCCTTGTGCTTAGAGATTGGCGCACTTGGGGAGATTCCTTTCTTTGACTATGGCCATAGTGGAGCCCTACCCAAGAAGAAGGAAGGGCTGGGCAACTGTATCTTCTACTTTAATTTAGGTCTTAGTTCATCATTCATAGAAAGATGGGCATCTTTCTGAGGTGACTAGAGCAGTAGAGAGTAGGAGTTACCTGTACTTGCTGTATCTGTGTAAGCCTACAGATATATGCCTATTTGGCATGCTATCTGCCACAGATAGCATGCCAAATCTGTTAATGTTTTCAACTTCTTCATTCTTTCTAAGCCCTCCCTTAGCTCTGAATGATGCTATCTAACAGTCTGCCTTCTACATCAAGACCTCAAACTACTGTTCCCACAGCAAGACCCTGTCTGAGTAAACAGATCTTTTCTCTTTGATGATATTCATGGAACAGCAGCAGAGAGGTTCACCTCCAAAACCTTAACTTGCTTGTAAATATAGAATCCTGTGGAGTGAAGACCACTGCAGCTACAACTCTGCCAAGCTGTGCTTCATTTGGTAATGCTAACAGTGCGTATCAAGATGTATCACCAGTTAGGAGTAAATACATTTGGATCACTTGTTCAACCAAGGAAGATGGGGGCAAAAAGGACAAAAGAAGGAGAAAGACCATTTGTTCCTTTTCTCTATATTTTGTTCCTGATTTTTAAGTCTCTATTTTGCCTAAATCAAAAATGTGAAATGTCACAGGGTATCACCAGGGAAATTTCATGCTCTTTAAATGTACTTCTAACCTTTGACTCTCAACATATTTTCAGCTAATGTCCAATCTTAGTCCCGAGGTGTCCCATTGAAATCAAGAGAAAAAACTCATAACTCACTCTTTACATCACTAACTTATGTTCCTCAGTGTGTAGAAATCAAATGTTCCAGATGAAAACAAGCTTGATTTTTAGAATTTGAATAATGTCACTCATCATCTTAAAATTATACATGTTTGGAGGTATTCGCAGGGTTGAGGCTGCATTACTTAGACATTAGAAAACAGTCCCCCATGGGTCTCAACTAAACATGGCTCCAGCAGTACAAATCAATACACCAGAGGGGCTATTTGAAGCTGAGATCATGTCTTCAGCACAAGCTGAAGCACATCAGTGCATTAATCTGGGCTGCGAGCTCTCAGCGCTTGCTAATCCCTTTGTGTACTTTTGGTTATGCCAGTGAAGTTGTCGTCCTGCCAGCCTGACATGTCTCCTTTTGAAAGAAGAGGAAGAAGAGAGAGAAAGAGAGGAGGGAGCAAACCAAGGCTTGCAGGGGTGATGGTGTGGGTGGCAATTGCAGATGTGGCACTACTGGCATGACACCAACAGTGCACTGCAGGGTTTTGGTATGGGAAAAGGGTAAAAGCTGTAGTTCTTCAGCACACCTTGTGACAAGCCTTACCAGTAAAAACAAGCCTGGTATTAACTGGCCCAGATTAGAAACATTTTTATCCATGGCAGGATATATTTATAACTTGAATTCCAATTTAGACATGGCATTAGTTAATTAATGTTTGTAATGGACTAAAATTGAAAGGTATTATGTAAATGCAAAATATTCTTCTGATGTAAAGTCTTATTTTATGTTTCAGAATGGCTGCTTTATTTCTTTGTCAGCTTGGTTTTTGCTTATATTGTAAATGATTGGTTGCCCATGTTTGCAGTTCTAACATGTATTCTTATTTACGGGCTTTCTTCATTGGGATGTCTGCTTTTTAGTCTCCAAGGGATTTCTCAGATGCTGTTCATGCAAATTTCAGTTCGTAGACGTGCAAATAACATAGATGTCTTCCACCCCTCATAGGTCCTCATAAGTAAAAGGTTTGGCGGCTGCAGAGTGTATATTTGGAATGTGCATGTTGGCACAGAACTGAAACCACAGCTCTTTGAATTCATCGTTTGCTTCTGAAGATAAATCCTAAATGGAGAGCAGTCAGATGTGACAGAGATTTTTAAATTTAAAACAGAAATTTTAAATGATGTAACTGGTCAATCCAAACACCTTGTTTAGGAAGCAAAAAATTAATTACAGCTAGTGCTTCTGCCCTGCTTAATGAACCCCTCTGAAGAAGGAGGTAAGAAAAAAATAACAACAGACTAAATAATTGTATGAATTGAGACAGTGGTATCTAATCTTTTCTCATGTTACAGTACAATAACTATAGAAGACTGACCTTGACTCTCTTTTCTAGAAGCAGAAAGAGGAAGATGTTGCTGGTTAGCACTCCTTAAACCAGTAATGGACTCCTTGCAAGAACACCTACCTAGCAAAATTAGGGTCTCAGCCTAATCTCACTGATATACAATCATAACATGTTGCTTCTCTCTGCACACAGAAAAAATATTCCTTTGTATTTTTAGTTCAAAATCTTTTCATGGCTGTGTGATTTCTAAATAACTAGTTAAAGTGAAATCGTCTCTTGGATACAAAGGAAATAACAGCATGATTATTTAGAAAAAAAAAAAAAAAAACTTGTGAAGGTGGTAGGAAAGGTAAAATAGAATGTTTTCAATAGATTTAGCGTGGAGCCCAATTTTTATTCCTGTAACATAATTAAACCAGAATAACATGAGAGTGCATATTATCTGTAGTTATATTGTTCCAGCCAAATTGCAGCCAAAATCAAAATATCATAGCAAAGAAATAGTTACCCCACTGAATTCTGATTGATTTCATTTCACTCTTTCAGGAATTGTAGATTATTATCACTGTCATTCGATCAGTAACACTATTAAGGCAAGAATTTTGCAACTTGTAATAATATCAGTTTAACATAGAATTTCAAAGCATGACCTCTCTCATGAACAGTGGATTACATGAATATGCCATCTTTAACAGAGTTGCATTACACTGTTCACTCATTGCCATTGTATATGTTATATCCTGGAATTTAAATTAAAAAATTGATAGGCCATTGGAGACAAGTGAATAATTAAGTTAGCTATTTGTGGAAAATGTGTAATTAGAGAAATGAGAAAGGTGCAGTCTGGTCTAGGAATACACTTTAGAGAGGTGAAAGTTAGCAGAAGGTGTCCAAAGCATAACTCCCATGACACACTGTGGTGGCATTTCCAAACTGCAATGTTTGCCTTCTCAGGCAAAAGAATTCTAGCAAAAATGAATGGAAAGTAGGAGGAAAGATTTTTCTCTTTTATGCCCTAAGGTCCTTTATGCCTAAATGGCCTTATTTATCCAAAATCATTCTAAAAGAATTCCTAAAGAATTTTCAAATACAGATGCATGTATATGTAAAAGTATATGCATGAGCATAATGTTCACAACCTGAGTAGCTTTAGCTGTGTTGTGTAGTTGTATACATACTAAATTTGCTTTATTAATAACAAGACAGAATCTTTTTATTGTCATGAGAAAAGTTAGGAATTTCAAAGTCCTGAAAATCTAATGCCTAATCTATGGGAGGAAAACAAAAAAAGTATTTAAAGGAAGAAACGATACTTCAGATCTGTTGAGATGACACTTAAAAAATCTTTGAGAATTACGATCCCCTGAAACATAACTACCATTTCAATGTGAGAGCTTCAAGAAAAGAAGCCTTGCCAAGCATATAGCACTCCTATGTCGAGTCTCTGCATGATAACAGGTTCACAGTTTCTGACTCCTAAACTTTAAAACATACAAAAATACCTCTGCAGCTGTTAGGTATTTAAGAGACTTCTGCTGACATGCAGCTCCTTGCAAAATGTGATATAGATTCACTGCATGTTAAGAAATATCACTGATGCATAAAGCAAGGTGGTGGTTATGCTTTTCCTAAAACAGATCATTCTTGCACATTATACTGTTGCCTCCTCAGGATTTCCCTTAAAGGCAAAACCTGTGGAAATTTTATAAACTGAAAGAGGCTGAGTGACTGAAGGAGATCAGATTTGAAGTACTGCAGCTGCCTATCATTTTTCTTAGGACTGGCCGAATATGTTAAGGATCGAGCTCCCCTTACCTTTAAGCTGCTTCTGTTCTCCCCTGAAGCACAACCAGTCCCTAAGCATTTTCAGAAGGTAAACATAGCATCAATGCCTGAAAGTCACTCTCCTAACCAAACAGAACTGAAACCCCAGATATATATTTTGAGCTCTAAGAAACCAAGGACTCACAGTGCCTTGGAAATTCAGCTACAGTGTGTGACTATGCTTTACGCCTTAAATATGTTTTGAATACCCTTTCCTGTCTGTCCTAGTGCTTGCTAGCTCATGTTGTTCCTCAAGTAGACATAATAGAAATGAACTTGGCTCACCAAAGTTTCCTTGCCACCATATTAACCCAAACTGTGGATAGTCAAGTTGAGATAGGTATAAAATAGCTTAAATCATCAGAACTAAATTCAAATTTGACATAGTGAGTCAAAATCTTGAGCCACAGTTTGATGTTTTAAACTTCTTGCTGACCCCTTCCAGGGCAATTCCTCTCGCAGGCGCCAAACTTCTATATCTACAGCAAGGTCCCTCTACAAAATAGTTCTGTGGAAAATTCTCAGACAAGATGACTATATATCTAACAACCAGTCTTCAGCAGTTTGTCTTTCAGCAGCATCAGCCTTCCATTCGTTCACACTGTGTTTATTTCTGGTGTCAAGCTATATGACTTGGCCAAGTGGAGAAATCAACTGTCCTGTATTATAATCTCTAGCATCTGCTACTGACAGATTATCAGGGAAGTTTCTGTTTTCTTTCTGTTTTGTGATTACAGCTTTTGTGCTTAGTGTCATCCATACATCAGTTTTGTGTTCCAATGACCAGGTAAATGGAGGTGCATGTGTTCCTTCATGGACTGGCCATTTGCCTGAGTGTTTCATTATCTTCAGTTGTGAAGGGAGCTGAGGTATGGGCCTGGACAGGCTGTTTAAACCACATGTTGAAGGCAAGTAAAAACTGAATGAGACACTGACAGCCACCAACAAAGATCAGTGTATGATTTCTCCAGCTTGAGAACTACTAAAAAATGAAAAAAAAGAGAAAGAAACAGAAAGAGATCTGAGATTTAAACGTGTTTTTCTTTTTTTCCTTATTAAATTTTATCTGGTTTATGTTCCTCTGCAAGATAAATCCTTCTCGTGAAGAAAAATGTGATGTGAAGATGCCTTGGGAAAAGTCCAGATGATTTCAGGAATGCACTGTAAAAAT
>JAVCKT010098482.1:0-10708 GCA_032273925.1 Rhynchotus rufescens
AACTTCATAGATAACACAAAGACTGATTCAAACATTCATTCCTTGCTGGAACTGTTTTCAAATTTTTGGGGTAGTTCTTTGATGATGAGAAGAAGCTACAAATTCTTGTTTTCATTTTTTTTATATGAAAAACACATTTAAAATACTTTTTTTCATTGATTCCCAATAGATTTCCACATGAAAACTAAAACCTGTAAAATCTATTCTAATTCTTTCCTCATTGTTCCAATTTCATAAAAACAACAGTATATGAAGTTCAGCTAGCTGTAGAGTAAGCAGCAGGACTGACATCTCTATTTAGTAATTCATTCCCTTTGGGCCAAGGGTAGATTTTTGTTTCATGCATTTGTGCATTTTATTAATCTTTCATATGTATCTAGAAGAGATGAAGTACATTGCAGAGGTGAGCCTGAAACTAAAAGGCAATTTTGTAAGACTTGTGTTATGTGTTAGTCCCCACAAATTCTAATTCTGGAGAATCAGCAGTGCCAGGGAAGGCCCCACCCAGGGGAAGGTTTCGCAGCATTTGAGAACCTTTATCAAGGATGGTTTTCAGAGAGAAGCTTCAGGCAACCTTTTAGCTGAGTTGAGGCCTTGTTTACCTTCTGGATAAGGCCCAACAACCCAGGTGTGATTTGCTGTCATGTAGGAGGCCAATGTCAAGGGCATGGGATAGTTTTGATGTAGCTGAGGTAGTCTGCATTGCTGTAAAGACATCCGTGACTTTTTGCAGGAGATTATGGCTTCTCTCCCAGGTTCCTTATGTTGCTTTGTCCTCACTGGGAGGTAAAGTGCATTATCCACTGGTCGAGGTTAGAAGAAACCTTTACTCACAAATGCTGGTTTTGCTGCTTCTGTCATATTCTGCGATTAAATGGGGAATCTTTTTGAAGATCCTTGCTTGGCAAAGGTATCTATCAATTCCTGTTTATTCAGGACCAATCTTTCCTGTCTCTCTTTAAAGAGCTCCCTTCCCGTTAAAGAACGGAACCAAGGCAGCAGGTGTTAGCCAGAAATGTTGGCTCATTCACTTTCACGGTGAAAATAAGATTAGTTGCAGTCTTGATGTTAAAAAGAACAGTCTGGAGGCTGTTTCTTTCTCTGTTTTAATTTGATGTGACTGAAGTTTAATATATGTCGAGGTTAACAACTGCTGTAATCCAAGCTTTTAATGCAAACTGAACAAAGTCCCTATCAAATAAGACAAAACAATCAAACCCTGTGTGTTATAACTTGTAGGTCCAAAATCTAGTTGAGAATATGGTGGCTGACTTTTATAGACTTTGGGCTGAATTCTTAGGCACGTGATGCTGGGGAGTAAACATCCTTGATATAGTTGTTTGTCCTGCTATGTTTTGGAATTCATCTGGTCAAACTAGCTCATCAGCATTGTGAGTGGTTTCTTCGTTCTCTTATTAGTTAGTACAAACTATCACATGAAGGATCCTTCTAGTGAGGCAATGAGGCAACTTATTGCACCCTTATTTTATACTCCTATTATTTCCATGCTGCTTTCTCAGACTTAACTTTTCCATTCCAGCAATAAAAAGCAAAGAACATATTTTTATTTTATTTTTTATTTTATCTATTTATTTCTATAGCCAGCTCCTATGGAGTATCAGTGCTCA
Source organism: Rhynchotus rufescens (assembly GCA_032273925.1). NCBI lineage: Eukaryota > Metazoa > Chordata > Aves > Tinamiformes > Tinamidae > Rhynchotus > Rhynchotus rufescens. The sequence continues at coordinate 1,629 of JAVCKT010098482.1, forward strand.
GTGCTTCCTGTAAGTGACACTTTGACATATGTTTAATCTCGCTCATCATATTTGTAAATTCTTTCTGTATTGGCTTATAGAGAAGAACATCTCATGCTAGTCAGCCGACCTTCTTCTTATCACTTTGATCTACATCTTATTTGCACCTTTCCACTCAGTTCCAGATTCAACTTGAAAGAAAAGTTTATTAATTTTTTTTATAAAAACAGTTTGTTTATAAACCAGAGAGGGTTGAATTCAAAATTCTTAACCTAAATTGAAAGATTCAGATCAGATACCTTTGCAGTGCATAAGCAGCACTGCAGCTTGGCCTCAGATCTGCACATGGCTTTATATGAAGCATTACTGCTGCTTTTTCTTTTTTAATGCTTATGGAAAATCTAAAAATGGGTGTACCTACGAAATCTATGATATATAATTGCAATTTCCCAAAATAGAACATATATAAAGGTCATCTAATGACACCGTTGTTTCTGTTTTGCATAGATCTTGCAAGAACTACTTGTACCCGTAATGTTAGTTAGGTAATATAGTTTATCCCCTGTTGCTTCATAAGAGAGTTGGAGTGGGAAGGAGATATTGTAGCACAGCTGTCGTGTGGGTGCCTCTGTGTTGCTTTTTGTGTTGTTTTCTTCTGATGATTTAAAATATTGAGATAATACATAGAGGCACTAGGTATGGATCTAAGCCTTGTTACTTGGGCATACTATGTATTTGGAAAGAAAAGATGGCAAATTTTCCCGTGACTTTATAGTTTTTTATGTGTAAAGGAAGGAGCTTTGCTTTGCAGGCACTGAGCCTGTCAGCACTATAGATCTATAGATTATTTGAGAACTACCACTAGGCCTGGTGCACCATAAAATAATTGCCATATCACAGGCTGTCTTGACTCTTGAGACCACTGGAAGATTGGTTAGTTTCTTCTTATGACATATAATTGAAATGCCTTGATTATTCTATTTTACTATTTTCCAAAATAAACCTAGGCATCGTGACGGCAAGTTGGGATTCAACTTGTGAAGGTTCACCTGGGCTGGTCCTCTTTCCTGAAGCATGGACAAGTCTACCTTTTTTATCACTGTTTGATATATATTTGGATAGGAATATCCTCTGAAATGAGAAAATGAAATAAACAGAAAATGTATAGATTCTCTCTACAGCTGGACCTATTTTCCTAAATCTGGTTATTTATTTTCCCATGATCATAGGACAGGACAAATAACAATTATTTGGGTATTAAATAAGGGAGTGTTGCCATATCCTTTGTCAGGTTATTCTTGTCTGTATTTTAAATGATAAAATCCCATTTTTCAATTCTTCCAGTTTTTGCCTGTATATCAGGCTATATAGGCCAGTCTTCTATTATTTGGACACGTTTAATTTCAATAGCTGATACAATTCTAACCTTGGCAGTGGTTAAAGTGGGAAGGCACTGCACATCTGCTTGCTTCTATGTAGGGCTCTAGTGTATGTGAAGAAAAAGATCATCTCCCACACTTACCTCCAGCATTGAGTATCTGGGATCTGGTCCAAAAGATATCTAAATCTGTGTCGTATATATAAACTATCAGATAATCTCTACAAGAGTACCCTTTATTTGCATAATTTGTTATTCTTTGGGTAATGGTCTGGCTGCAGTTGCCTGTTCACAGATTGGGATCTTGTTGAGCCTCTCTATTCCTTGGACTATGTCAAGACTAGGGTCCCAACAGTAAGCTGCAGTTATATACAGATCATCAAGCTGAGGTTTGCACTTATTAAATGTGAGCATTTGAAGAGCATGTGAAGAGCAAACTCTGGTTTGCTCTTATTAAATGTGAACAGGCTTATTACAGACTGGACTGACTTTTCAAGTTTTTCTGTAGGTTTGCTGCATTCAGAGAATATGAAGGATTTAATTAAGATTTCACCATAGCCCTATCTAGATGCTAGATTCCAGGTCACACGTTTAGGACTGGCTTCTCTGATACTCTGAAATTATTAAATACTTGTCTTTTAAAATGGGATTTTTAAGTAATATGTTTGACAAAGAGATATCACAGAGCATAAATGAATGAATTCTCTGAAAACACATATTTATTAAATGTCATTAGCTAGCAGGTATAGTTACTAAAGAAACAGTTACTCCTGTTCTTATCTGCTTCTTTAGCACTGTCTGAGAATGTAATCATGCAAAGTTAATTCTTTTTTGAAGTTTAAAGTCAATGGTAGGCAAATAATGGTAGAAAATGTTGTTGTCAAAAAGCTAAAGAAATGATTTTATAAACTCTCTGACCAAAAATTGTTACCTAAATGGAAATTGCATACATTCTATATTTTAAAAGCTGTGGTAGTAAGTCTAAGAGCAGAATATTACATAGAAAACAGTAGGGAAGTATGCACTTGTCATGTTAAAGTCATTTCTTCCCTGCTATAGAAAACAAGGAGTAAACTGTCAAATTCATGCTGAAAAACCGCAAGATGTTTCATGGTCAGATTATATCAGAAAAGCTAAAATACAAATAATTCATAAAATGGCTACAGACGTACTTCAAGCCATACCTATTCACAAAAGTAACACTGAAAGTTTGAAGAAAGTGTGGAATGAGAATCAAGGGGCTGGTAAAAATATATATATATATATATATATATATAATTACTGATAAAGTACTCTCTGCTTGTGGGCTGTGTGGGTATAATAACAGTATTTATTATTTGTATGTTTTTAATTATGGGAGCAAAGCAGATTACAAAAAGAAAAAGGAAGGATCGTTATTGCAAGTTTATAGGTGTGGAAATGCTGGATAGAGAATCAAGATAAATTCAAGGGGATGCAGTTGCCCAAGGTGATTTAGCAGGCTGGAGCAGAGCTGGGATCAGAGCCAACATGCCATGGAACTCCTTCCAGCAGCTCCCCGACTGACTGCAGGTTGGCAGGTATAGGCTCTTGCCTCATTACCAGCACTGGGCTCCAGCTGTGTGTGTGAGGGGGGCAGCAGAGCAGAGGGGAGATTCTTTGCACCTACCTCTTCTAATCCCTTCTTCAAAGCTAAGGACAGTCAGCTGCTTCCTTTCAACGTGATTTCTCTTTTGACAGTACTTATCAGACCTTTTGCTTCACCATTGGAGAGATCTGTTGATGACTATATTGACAAGTAAATAATGGGTTTTAAAAAAAAAAAAATTATCTGTATTTTTCTTTTCCTTATCAGCTGTCCTTGCTGTGGTAGTTTCTTTGAACCTCCATTTAAGACCAGAGCTTCCACCTGACTGCCAGAACAAGTAGTAGTGCTATTGAGTAATACTGAGTGGGACAAATTAAATGAAAAAAGAGTATTTCCTTTACGTAGCTTAACGACTACATTGCAATACTGTATATAGTACAATAAGCCTATGGTCTAAGATTTTTAATTAAATTTTATAGTTATTTTTTATATATTTTTGGTTTTTTTTTTTTTTTTTTTTTTAATACAGTTAGTCAAACTGATTGCTATGTAAGCCTCTTCTTGCCCACTGCTTCCTCTGAGACTGTCCGGACCAAAACCATCAAAAACTGCAAAGATCCAGAGTGGAATGAAACATTTATCTTCAGGATCCAGAGCCAAGTAAAAGTAGGATGCGGAACATGCTGAGTAGATTTGTTTTTCTTTGGGGGCAGAGCTCTTATTGTATTATCAGTATCTAGAATAACTAGATACAGGTGTGAAGGACATGGGTATGGGATGTGGAATAAGATGCAGTAGAGCCCAAGTCACAGAATATTCCACATCTATTCATAAAGTATCTCATCAATTTTTTCACTTTTTTTAACAATCTGGTTTTTAAAATTAAAAGTAAGAATTAGAGAATAAATTGAACTGCATGAGACACATCAGCTAATTAGTAGAAAAGTCACAGTGCTGTATCGTTGAATTGTTGAACTACTGTAGAGTAATACCTTGAGTTTAAAAAAAAAAAAAAAGAAAAAGAAAAAAAGGCATTTTAAAGACTGCAAAAGAAAAGCAGCTGAGCTTTTATCTTGACATAAAAATGTGAGAATTTATGCAACTTTGCAAGTCCCACCAACCCTGCCCCCTACACATGCACCAAAAAGCAACACCTGCATCTGCTCCTCTTCTCATTATTTCAGAGTACAGGTAGACCCAGAAAAGTGATAGTTTTTAAATCAGATTTACTTCATGCCTGGGGAAATCAAACCCTGATTTAGGACTTGCATCCTTAATTTCCTGGTGCTCATGACAGAGAGGGACAAGAGCACCACTGCCAGGTGCCAAAGCAGCAGGCCAGTTCCCTGGCTCTTGTGGACATCAAGAGACTTCTCCAACAGGGCGTCTCTGCCAAAGAAGTGAACAGTTTTTCCCTCCTTTGGTTATAGAAGTTGCTCATACTACAAGCCCTGAAGTTCACGTAATTCATTAAAGTTAGGCGCTGTTTATCCTGTTTAGCACACCTTTCAGATTTTAAAAATCTACCCCTCTGTGGCCTATGGTCAATGTTTTCCTTGCAAACCTAAAAAAAAAAAAAAATTGCAGCTTCTTTCAAAATGCCACTGAGGCAGAATTTCACCGAGCCCCGCAGGCTCAGCAAGGAATCATGAAGGCAAGCTAAGCTTTGCAATGTGGGAACAAACACCAGCTGACTGATGTGTATCTCTTGCACCAGAACGCTCTTACCTTGCAGTGCCTTAGGCTGGCAGGTCTTTCAAAACTGAGACGCTGCACTAACAGAGAGAAGAAGATAAGATTATGCTCAACAGCTTGAACTCCACTTCCTACCAGCAGTGAACAGAGAACTTTATTAGTCTAGCCATGATGCACTGCCTTTACATATATGTGCTTTTACAGGCAGGTACTGCAGGAGGGAGAAGAGCAGCATTGAGCTGTAGGAAGAATGAACTTGGATTTGAGACATGGAGGATATAAATCCAGTGGAAACAAGCCTTTGTTCTGCTGTTCTCTCTGTATTTTTTCTGCACTTTAACAAAATATAGCAGTTTCCATATATTATGTGGTGAATTTTGTCATGTGACCTGTGCAGTCATGCAATAGTTATATGACTTTTTAAAGTATATTTTAATCACTGCTTGTGTCTGAGGATCTGTATTCTGCAGCCAGCAATAAAGCCCTGCCCACTATGTAGTTTTCTACAGATCAGAGAGTCTTCAAATCAAATTAGATGCCAAACCTTGTTTCTCAATACAGAAAGTGTATATTCAATGAATTAACTATCCTTTGTTGTTCTGCTCTACTGCTCTACAAAGGCAAATCGATAACCTAATCAGCTACAGAAGGTTCAGAACATATTTCTTCATATATGTGTGGATAAACATATATTTTTTTTAAGGACTTGCTTTCTCACTTCTCTCCATTCTTTGTATTTCTGAATATACTGAGCATGTCTTGCTCTTCCTCCAGCTGCAAGGGCTCAGGCTAGAAATGCTGCTGATTCTCTGTCTCTGTTCCCAGAACATCCTGGAGATTAAAGTCTATGATGAAAACGAAGTCACTAAAGATGACCTCCTCTTCACTGTCCTCTTTGATTTAGCTAAAATCCAGCTTGGAGAAACTGCTCACTTGACTTTTCAGCTAAACCCGCAGGTGAGGAATCAAACTGCCTTGGCCCCAGGGAGGATACATAATTTCAGTATTACATCCTAAATAAATTCTTGCAGAGCATTTTTATGTGGAAGGGTTTATTTCCTTTGTATTTCATGTATCTTGTAAGGTACCCTCTAAATTTCTCTCAGCAGTAAGTATTCCTTAACTTGGACTTCATCATGAAAAATTTGACTAGCTCCTTTGTACTGACTTTTATACTAATACTTTTTGACATGTAATTCTTTCATGTATACCTGAATATAGCACTAAGAAACCATGCTGAGATGTTAAAGCTGGCCTATTACTGTAACTATGTCATCACGTCAGTATACCTGAACACATGTATGATGACTTCAGCATGGGATTTGGATTTCCAGGTTAGATGTTTTGCATAAGTATGTTGTTTCACAGGCTTTTCTTACAGCATGTTGCATAGAAGAAATTTGCTAATTTGTCCAAAAACTATGGACAATGATGTTATGAGAGTCCTTTCAGTCAGAAGTGAGCATGGCCTGTGCTATCCAAGAGTAATGTTCCTCAGAAAAGCCAAAGTTTAGACAGGGTTTTGAGCCAAGAGCCATTTGCAGGCAGGGAGCTGGGGTTTACCTAAGTGACTGTTCTGCTCTGCAATCAACTGCTGTTCAATTGCTGGGGCCTGATATTTACCCGTGTCATGAAAATAACTTCCACAATCACTCTAACTCTTTTGCTTTCAATCATCTCAACATCAAAGAGGAGGGAAATCAGTTTGCAAGAGCTATTTCAGGAACCAGACTAATTGCTGACAGCAGTAGCTGGTGAGAAAGAAAATGACTGTAAACACTCTGAATTGATTAATCTTTTACAGACACAAGAAGTGCTGGAGGTGGAGTTTGTATCAGAGAGCATGTGAGTAAAAACTGAACTGAGATAGGACTGAACAATTCTACTCTGTAAAAGCAAATAGTCATAAATACAGGTATGGTTGAATATGTTATAGGTTAAAACAATAAGCAACATCACAGCATCAGCAGGTGTTTACTAAGCTACTTGCATATCAGCAGAAATACTATGCTCCTTATCTATTAGGAATCATCTTCTATACTAATCTAGCCCAGTGCTTCCTGGAGAAGGAAGAGAAGGAGGAGGGAAAAGCATAATAAGAGCTGCAACCACAATGCTAATTATTATTATTCATTGCAATTGCCTTCACAAAAATAAGGAAGGCAAATATCAGATACCTCCTTTGAAAATAACAGTGATTTTTAAAATCAGTGACATGTTAGAGACTGTCCTGGGCAAGGCAGCCTATAAGGAACGTGTTATTCCTGATGTTCATTTAATGTTGCATTTAGCTCAGATTACTTATGGTTATAACATATGTTTTTTGTCTTTCAGTCCGGTTCCTCCTGAAAAGCTTGTTAATAATGGTGTATTAGTGGTAATTTTTAATTGTTTCTATTTCTTTACTACTTCATTTTCACACTGGTGATGGGATCAGTGAATCTAGGAGGTGTTCCAACACCTCACTGCAGACAGAGCTGAAGGAGAGGTAGACAGAGAACTGGATGCCATATTTGCCATGGGCACTACCTCATTATTGCTCTGGGATGTCCAAAAAGTGTCCTCTTTCACTAGCTGATTGCAAGCCCCATGGCTGAGAGGGGAGTGCTGCTCTGCATCGGTTTCATCCCTGCATGGATTTCTCCTAGCAAGCCCTTCACAGACACCTTGTTTTCCTCACCTCTGTAGGATGATCTAGAAGTAGCTCTCTTGAATGCTCCTGGCTGGCTGTTTAGAGGAGGTGACCAAGGTCTGTAAGGTGGCTGTCTGCAAGGAGAGCCTTGTGACCTGGCTGACCCACCATCCCACCGTCATGAGGGCTGTACACCCTCCTCTTCCTTCCCTGGTTATTTCCATCCCCTTCTCAGCCCTGGGAAACTTTAGGATAGAGCAAGGATGCCAGTTTTCTTTCAGATAAAACCCTGGCACGTCTTCAGAGTGCCTGTGTCATCCTCTTCCCAGCTGAAGTAAACAAGAGGTGGGCAGTTTTCCGGATCCCAGGAAGCCCTGATGGCAAGGCATAGATAGCAAGGAAGTGACTCAGGTGTAGCGTGTTTTGTATTCTTAATTCTTTTATCATTCGTCCCTGCTGCAGTCTCGTGAAATTTCCTGCCTGGAAGTCCAGGTGGACGATAGATGGATGAAGAAAGAAGCTTCAGGTTAGACTTCAAGCTAGAAAGATTTTGTTTGTTTGTTTGTTTTTGATAATAAATTTAAAATAAAGCATAACCCATTCTTTTTATGTCAAAAAATTTCTACAGGGAAGGAAGCACAGTGACTGTGGCTTTTCAACCCTGTGAAGTAGAAGCAGCTTGGCTATTTCAGAGCTTCTCATTTTCTGTCATTTTCTCATCCTGTAATTTCCCTATTTTCTTCTTTTAGTCAGAGTAAAGGAATTGCTTGGTTGGGAATATGTGTGGGACCACAGGTCTTGCAATTGTAAATATCTGTCTGTGCTAACTAACAATGAAAATTGGACTTCAGAATTGGAGTATGAAATTCATCAGTGTCATAAAATAGAATTAAATAGTATTTTCTAGATCAATAATTTACTTCCTACTGAGTTTTCCTTCACTGTGTCTACAAGGGCTCCTTTTGCTACTACACGAGCTCTTTATTTCTTTTCCTTTCTTTTCACACAAGCTCTTTATTTCTTTTCCTTTCTTTTCTGCAATTCTCTTTGGTAATTATTATTTAGAATCTGGAAGCTTTTTAACATCATTTATTTCACGTACGTAAAAACAGCTTCTAAGTGATTACTTAATATTTGCTTTCTGTAATCATAATAATTAGGGGTTTATTTATTTATTTTAGAAAAAGACTTCTTATTTGCATTGAAGGGATCCTATGAGAAGAGGCAGAAACTTTCACTGCGCTCTCCCCTCAGGCCTGCTGAGCCCCTTGTGTTCCACTATGGCAAGTACAGGCAGTCAGAACTACGGGTTGCGCTGCCAGAAAAAAAGTCACATTTCTGCTTGGTAGGTGATCCTTCACTTAAGTAGGCGAAATGAATGGATAGTGTGCCATACTTATAAGCAGCTTCAGTGAGGCAATAAGAAAGAATTTGTATTTTTAACTAGAAAAGTATCGTGCCTGATCTTCCATGTAAAAGCATAGTATCCACAGAAAAACCCTAATACTCTATGCCAGCTTGGAGACTGTTGGATATTGATCCTTTCTGAAATAGTTTTGTGATAGTAGTTTTTTGCAGCACATATATTAATACTTCTCTATGTTAAAATTTATTTTTCAGTGTACATCAAGTGAAGAGGAAAAAGACAGCAATGCATCCCTTATCATTCCTCTGGATTCACTTCCCCTCAAGGAGAGAGTAGCAGTAGCTAAGGTGATTGATGCCAACTTTTTGGAATAAATGTGAAGACAGAGTCCAAAGAGGATAGCTGCTAGTCTCTCTCATCTATACTCCACTGAGAATTAGAAAATCACATGAAAATAAAAACA
>JAVCKT010098483.1:0-10706 GCA_032273925.1 Rhynchotus rufescens
TTAAGCTATTAAATGATGAAGAGAACGTTACCTTATCTAGGGAGAAGGAAATAGGTCACTGCCCATGTGATGTCAAATGAATCTGCGTAGCTCGTTATTCTACCACCCAATCGTGTTTCACTTCCTAATGGATCCCTGGAATTATAAAGCTATCGAATGTGTTTTATTGCTGCTCCAGCAGCAGGATTGGGCAGGACTGCAGATAATGGCAGGCAGCTTAGTCCATTAGCTGCTCCTGTTGGTTTTGCTTCTGACCATTAAATAACAGGCTCGCTGCTGTCAGAAGATGCCTTTTTTTCAGTCTTAGTGCATTGCTGAGATAGCGTTGGGCGAGCTACCAATGTTTTTACTTTTTGATGAATAATAAATTAACAGTAGATAAATGGAGAGAGGGCAGAATTGGCTGGAATTTAAAAACCAAGAGAAAGTAGCTCTTTAGCCATAGTTTGGTCACCATACAATGGCTTTTGAATTTCACCGAACAACCGCTGTTGGGTTATTTTCATTTGCTGTGTTCACCCTCCCCAGGAAGCCAATGATACACGTGCACTTTGAGCAACTGACGTGCAGAGAGGCCATTACTTCTGCAGGAACCATCAACGTGTCTTATTTTCATGGCTATAAAGACCCAAAGAAAACACATCACCCTTTATTGGTTCTAGCTATCAATGACAAGTCAGTTCCAAGACAACCGTGGGACCAGGTCTCGAGGTTAAACAAGAACAAACAAAAGCCAGATACATTATTCCTGCTGACGTGAGGAGAGTAGTTCTTTAAAAAATGAATGCATAAATCCAAATTGACTTATGGTCAAACTTGGCTTGTTGCCACTAACTTCTCTTGCCACCTACTGTTCCCTTGATCTTGGCTGTTGCTCCCACTAACTCCTCATTTACTGAGACCTGTTTGTTGTTACACAATGATCTATGATTCTTTTCAAGTTTTCGCCAATTGTTTAACAAAAATAACATTTTGGAATTCACACTTCACTTGTCTCCATCAAAACAGTTAAATCAATTTTAAATAGATTTTTAAATGCCTAACTGATTTGCTCATTGCACTCAAAGGATGAAGCAGGATGCAGCTGGTGCTCTAATTAACAGTTTGTTCTCAAGGATACAGTTTGTTAAATATCACATGTTGATATCTTTTGTACTGATGTTTACACAGTACAAATGGAAAAACATTATTCATTAGGTGTCACTTCTAAAAAAGAAATGACAAAAACTTCTCAGAAGCTCAGGGTAACCTAATTTAGTGGGAACAAGGAATCTTTTAACCAAGAAAATGAATTTGGAGACTTGAAATGGACCTTGTGTAGGTAGCAAGCTTGCATGCTATTTATGAAGATGAGGAGAGGAGATGCAGGCTTTATCCAGATCAGCAAAATACCTGAAATAATATATATTTTCTCTTATTATGGATCATTCAGTCCATTGCTAGTTCAAATTTATATTTTCATTTCAATGTACAAAGATTAGAAGTTAGTCTGGTGGAGGGAAGGAGAAGGATTTTTTTTTGTCTATTTCAGAACTTGTTTTTCCTTTCTCAACTGTTTGTTGTTTTGTTTTTCTTTTCTTCTCAAAAGGAAGATTTTCTTCCTTTGCTTTGCAGAGAAATTTCTACTTCCCTTTCACATTTTCTAGCATTTTCCATTCTGTCCTTCTATACATTTCATATAAGAACTTTCTTTGTAATTCCTCCAGGCTTTTGTGTAGAGTTCATTGCTCTAGATCTTTGCAAATTTAATTCTAAAGCATGTATTTTCTACCTTGATTACAGCAGTTCTTGCTGCTTTTCTTTATGTATGGGCCATTAATCATGCCACATTATATCTTATGCCACAAATGGCCTGTATCTTTCTTCTTAAGACTACTTGTAGAGTAAGATGCTCTTCAGTGTGATCTGTGTAGAAACCAGAGGAGAACTGCAGCTCCCAAGGGCTTACTGAATCCAGCCTTAAAAGTGAGTAGGTCGGGAGGAGGCTGCTCCTGGCCCGGGCACTGCCGAGAATCCCCCGACCGGGCAGGAGGATTTTGGTGACTGCAGCAGCGGGCACGGGGCTCGCAGCGGCTCAGCCACCGCAGTCACAGGCAGGTAGAGGATGTGGAAGGGAATCTTTGCCTGCTGTGTGCCCCATCTGTGCCATAAGCTGTTGTAAAATCTGTACAGTACAAATCTGTGTTGGGGTAAAATTTGCCCAAGTGAAAGAACGAAAAAAAAAAAAAAAAGTGCAGCTTTCCATGCTGATCTTTAAATCTGCCAATCCTTGTATTTAGTTAATTAACCAGATTTCTGAGTATATGTCAGTGTGTTTGTCAGAGACAAACAACGCAAGGTTAATTAACTGGGAAAATTTTCTATGCAATATTTATTCTGCTTTCTCTAGTGATAGTCCCCCAAAGAATTTCTCCTGCACTAAGAAAAATTAGCCAGAGCTATTCTGAGTATGACTGATCCCAAATCTTCTCTCACTGGATCTCAAATATAATTAGTGTGAACTTTTAATGTCTACAAACAACAGCCTGTTAAGTATGAAATCTCAGATTTTAACTGCAGCTAAACAGATTAGGAAGCCTGTGATTCTGATTAATATCTACCAGCGACAAGAGATGCTTGCTTCATGTTAAAATGAAAATAATCAGAAGTAATTTTACATCCAACTGCCATTAATTTCCTTTGCCTCCTGGTCTTTGTTGTTTTCCTTTACCTGTTGCCTTTTAATGGCTGGGGACTTTTCTTTTGACATAAAATTTCTATTAATGTTTATGGAAAAAATAGTCTGGCAGATATTGCACAAATACCTTGGCCTTTCAATAATACTTATTTCTTATCGCCTGGGGAATGTTTGCTTTTTTTCAGGCATTATAAATGCTGTAGTCATACTTGAAACCCCAAACAAGTAGCTTTGCTCTGTTTTTATAATGTAATTCAAGCTCAGGCATCAATTTAACTTGTTTTCTTCCTGCTGTTTTTGTTTTCCCCCTATAGAACCACTAAAATCAAATTCAGTGTTCATCGCCTGCCAGGGGTAAGCAAGCACTAAGACAGACAGGCTGTCATGAGGATGCTTTTGTCAGCAGGTTGCATACAACAGCAACATCCAGAATGTTTTCACTGCTTACTTGCCAGAGACATATGACCACTCTGGATCATTGTATAGATTTATACACATGTGTGTGCATATACATAAAGTATGGGCCTGGACTGAGCTGTGTCACATCCTGTACCATGTACTCTGGGTATCTGTACTTGAGCAGGGGAGCTGGACTGGATGATCTCTAGAGGTCCCTTCCAGCCTTAACCATTCCGTGTTTGAATTCGAAAAACCAAATCCAAAGATGTATCCTGCAAAGGTGTACTTTTCAAAATAAGATATCAAATATCTCTCTACTGGAATCTTTACTGGAATCTTTCACTACTGGAATCTTTAAATTTGTAATAGAATTCATCATCAAAATAGATTTCAGGTTTTGTTTGAGATTGTACATGAGAAGTTCAGTCTGCTAACATATGCAGAGCCCAGGAGTTAGTGAGAAATATTTGCTTGTTGGCATCAGTCATAATGAAACAAACTGAAGAGAAATGAGGCACAGAAATGGAATTCAGCATGACAGAGGACCTGCACACAGACCCAGGGCTATTTAAATCTCTATTTCAGGGCTTAATGATGCATAAGGCATTTTCTGAATTCTCTCTGCTGGGATAATTTCCATTTGGCATCACTAAGGAAGGATGGAAAGCCTGGGTTTTGGCCTGATAGTCTCATATTCAACATGTCAGAAACCTGGATGTCATCCATAAGGCAGAATTTAGATGGATGCTGCCATGCGTTGGCATTAGGCTGCACTGACGACAACAGGTTCATGGGCTGACATAGACATTCTAAGCTAAGAGCTATTCATAGAAATAATCCTCTTCCTTCAGCTTCCAAAGAATGATTTTAGAGGATATGCAAACTGTAAGTATGGTTATCCCTACACTTCCTACAGTCTGCTGAGAACTCTCTGTAGACTCTTTAGGATGCCCATGGATGGTGTTACAGATTTGTAAAGTGATAGATACCTATGAGATTTTGTACGGAAAACGTTGCAACAACCAAATATAGAAAAAGAAAATCTTTGTGAATTCAATCGCAATTGAAGGTAGCCCTTTTGAAATAAATCATAAGTATTTTTATTGCCCTCTAAGCACCATACTCAGTTTCTAGCTCTAGTGAGGTTACATATGGAAATAAAAAAATAAAAATAAAAAAAATAAAAACCCACTGAGTTATCTTTTTTTTTTTTTTTTGAGTTGACAGCAATTTTCAGTGTGCCAGGCTGTGCTGGCACTCTGATGCTGAACTCAGGTATTGTCCCATTCTGACTTGGCAGCTTGTCCATCCTACCAATCCTACCATAGAGTGTGACCTGGAACTTGACTGTTTCTAGTACTCTCAAGTCAGAGATTAAAACTTAAAAATCAAAACTGGAGCACCCTGAAACAGAATATAACATCTTTAATTGTAAATCTCATGTTTCTAAGAATTGAAGAATGGCTAGACCAAATGGGAACTGTAGGGACAGTTAATATATGTATAAGGAACTTTTTTGTCTGATAAAGAATTTCTGTTCTTTTCATTGAAATACCAAAATATTTTGCCAAATTTATTTTCATGTCCCATGTTGTCTGAAATCTTCAGAAAATGAATTATCTATCTGGAGTGTAGTCAGAACAGTAAGTTAAGTACCTTCAGCTCTGTCCCTTCTGTTTTTAACAAATCTAATGTTAATATAGCTAATGTTGTTGTATATTAGCTCCTATTGTGAAAATCTTGAATACCTCCTTGAAATGATATACAGCATTAGCCTTTAGAAAGCTAGGCTTTTATCAATAATTTCTACACAGAGATGTCAAGGGCCTAATGGTTATGTCTTGTGATAAATGAGGGGGTGTTACTGGAGTATTTCCAGTGTCACTTAGTGATTACCGTAAACAAATGTCAAATATTAAAAGACAAGCTTTGGGCTCTAGCTCTGAAATGCAAGCAGTTGTCCTGCAAAGTGCTTTTGCTTTGAAAGTCTTGCGTATGATTTCAGCATACACGGATTAGACTGTCTAAGCTTCTGGAAATGCGCAGGTGTATTTACAGCCCTGTAATGTAATTGTTCTTGTAAATGTGTGAATCACAGAGGTGAGTGGCTTGACTAACAACTAACTTGTTAGACTTGACTAACTTTACTGAAATTCATACTGTAATCAAAAATTGCTAGGAAAATACACCAAACCTTAGGGCTCAGAGTGTTAGACTTGTGCTGTTAAGGCTCTGCTCAGTGACAAACAGGCAGGGGATATCCAAAGGGGATGGATGGAGAGACAGGGAAGGCAACAGGACAAAACCACAGGAGTTAACTGCAGACTCTGCTGATTTGCGAACACCTTTGGGTCCCTTTTCCAAAACACTTTGCAATGTATTTCTTGCTTGGGTGAGACCTATTTTTGGGACTCCCTGTTGGCTTCTTTCCCAGATTTTGGAGAGAATCCAGATCTGTCTGGAAGCTGGCCTTGCCATTAGAAGGAAGATACATTTTCCAGTTCCGCTTCCCTGAGATGCAGGGGAATAGAAACTGGTTTGCTTGGTGGATACAGGTTTCTGCAGCCAAAGGCTTTCTTCAGTCTGCAAATGAGGAGTAGTCCCGGAAGGCTTCCTGGAAAAACAGGTTGAATTGATTCTGTACTGTATTTTGTTCATAGACTCTGTGTTGGCCATGCCTCATTCAAATCAGGAGACGTAGAGATACTCTGCTGCAGATCTAACTGGTTTACCAGTAATATCTTTTTCAAGAGAGCCATTGCAATTCAAAAGACAAACAGAAAGCCTTTGTTTTGTCTCCTTTTAACTTGAGTCTTGATCTTTGCTGCACTTAAGTGGGAGATTTGCTCATATTTTCAATTTTGCTCTAAGATCTTCCTCTGGCAGAAGGTTAGGTGGCCTATAAGCTTCTGAGAATTAAGATCTCTCTTTTTGTGGTTCTAACATACTCGGACTTAGGGAGCTTCTCTTCACAGCAAGGCATTCAGATAAAATTCATGTGTTTTTACTTGCAAATCCCTGCTGATTGGTAAACTGAGATTGCTCAGTGTTAGCAGAAGGTTCTTGAAAAGTCTAGTCACTTCTAAAAATAATATTTACGTACCTGTTCTGCAGATATGGCATTAGGTGCTTAACCTTATTTATCCTTATTTGAACATACTGGCTTAGACCAGCTTGCTTTATTTTTCTCAGCTCTTCCTCCTGGCTCAGTTTTATCTTCCTAAATAAACATTGCTCTAAGGTATAAAAATGTTGTATTGCATAGGAGAGCCTCTATACATGTAAAAGTAATCCTGTTAATGTGCTGTACGAATCTGAAGGCAAACGGCAATTATACTCTGAAGGGCTGTGGAAATTTTCCCTGAATATTTTACATAAACAAGTCCATTTGTTCATTCAATAAACCTGGAGCACTTCAAAGCAACTGTTTACATTAAGGATGAAACAGAAAATTTGGGTTGGCAGAATTCCATTCTCATACCCAGAGAGCTGTCAAGTAGATACATAAACATTAGGGAGCTAATATATTTACGCTAAAGGGACAGCTGAAGCCAAAAGCAGAATTTTTGGATGGAACATCCTGATGTGTTAGTGCACACGCTCCTATTAGAGGAAACAAAATGACCAGTGTTGGCTGGCAGGTCTGTTAGACCTGCCTTCAAAACTCCACACAAGCAAGAATTGAGGAGGAGGCTCCCTTCTAAACATTGCGGGTAGAAGAGTTTGTTCTTCTCATTGTCATTGGGCTTTTAGAACTAAAGTGAGATATTTTAGGTCACAGAATCTGAAAATACTATGAAATTTAGGAGGATGAAGGAGTATTGAAAGGAGAGCAGAGCTGGTGTCTCGTATTATACTGCAGGTCTCTCTCAGGAGTCCTTGGGAAAACAAAACTGAGCTAGAGGGTGAAGCTGGGTGACTCCTGTAAAGCTGCATTCATGGATATTTGTCCAAAGGCAGCCAGTTTAGCCTCACTCAGGTTGCTTTTTTCCTTTTATTTTCCCTTGCACATTCATATGGGCTTTTGTTCATCCTAGTTTCTGAGAAAAGCTGTATGTATGTAGTCATAAGTACACATAGGCAGATTGAGACACACATTTTCTTTATTTCTCTGTCTCTCCTGGGATCCTAGAGAGAACAGCGTCCTGCTAGGAGCATCTCCATGATCACAGCTGATTGTCGCCAGTTGTGATCCCTTCTTGAGAAGGGAAAAAATTAAGAAATACAGAACTGTGGCCTTGTCTCTCACACTATGTCAACATGAAAATCATAACTTTATTACTGCTATATTTCTTACTGTTTGTCTCCTAGAGGATTTGAAGTGCTTGAGATTAATTGTGTTATTTCTGTTCTATTGGGACAGCTAAGGAATCATCTCCAGTTTCACCTTTAATAACAGCAGTGGCCTTTACACAGTGTAGCTGCTTCATGGACTGGTAAAGAAAGGGGAAGGGAAAGAAACGGTAGGGTTTTGAAACTTTCTTTATGTATTTCTGGTTTTGGATCCTCAGTACTTTGCCTAAGCGGTGGTGGGAGGGGATGGTGGAGGTTCTGCCCAGCTAATGAAGGCTATGGGGGTCACGTATGTTACTGCTGCTGAGGGCAGGCTTTGCTAATCAGGCACTTTTTCTTCAGCTAACAGTGACACTTGTATGAGCAGCTGTGCATTGCCCAGGCCGTGGAGAAGCTGAGATACCTATCAAACCCACTTGAGAAAGATCTGTTTAAAAAGAATGTGTTTGGCAGCCCAATGTTGCCTTTCCAGATTGCAGTCGTACAGGTGAAGCAGTGCAAACATATACTAAAAAGAACCATTAAAAAAGATCTAGCAGGACTTCTGGGAGCTGGGCAGTTTCTCGACTGTTCTGAAGCCAGCCGAGCTGACCTTCCACTAGTCCTTCACCCCTACTCAACACGGGAGATGCTTCATGAAAGCTGGATAAGGTGATGTGAGACTATTTGCTTGTAAACTCCAAAGGCAAATTCCCTGGCTGCTTTATCCCGGTGGACCAGGTTGGTTGGAGAAGCTCATCAGAAGGAATGTGCCCCTTAGTTTGAGGGAGGTGTCTATGTGAGCTTATGACTTGTTCCATACAGTCTTTTACATTCTGTTACGATGCCAGGTTTTTAAAAGGATGTTATAAAAACGTTGGCAATGAGGGCAGGAGGAGAAAGAGCAAGAGAAAGATGGTAACTCAAGTCTTGAGGCTGCCTCTTCTTCCTGAAGCAGATGATGCTGAAAGCAGAAATGCTGTGTACAGACTTTGAGTGTAGTTTTGCGCTTTCTCAGCCCTAATAAATTGGAAGGCAGGAGGTGGAGACAGGGGAGCATCCTGCCATCAGGAACGCTGCCTTTTCCCTCGGCTTTGGGAGCAGCATCCACCTGCCAGTGCTGATTGATTGAACCATCTGGCCCTGTGTTGTAGCTACAAGAATACAAAACTTGTATGAAACCAGATAGGCCTTGTCTGTGCAGAGCACTCATTGGATTCAAAATTGCTACGTTAACATCAAAAATGGCATGGCAAAAATGACCAAATAGTTATATCATCCAAATGATCATCTTCCATGAAACTTAGCTGTAGAATAAATTCACTTCTGATTAGAAAATTAACCACAGCCATTAGACATTAGAAAGAGAGAAAAGGTCTACTCCCTCACTGGCAAACAAACAGTGCATTGATCTCTAATTGCTGATGCACATTAGTGCTTTCTCTAATGTGACGGGGTGTTAGAGGAGGAATTTTCCCTTTGCTGCCTGCGTCTACTGCCTTAGGTGACCCAGCCTCTGCAAGCAGAGAAAGACACCAGCAGCTGAGGAGCATGAAGCCTTGAGGCCCCCAAGTCTCCCCTCTGCCCACAGCTGCTCTCACTGTATCAGTGCTTTCCCAAGCCAAAAGCAGAGCAGAAATGGCAGAAACATTACAGTGAAATCAGGGGATTCTTCAGCAGTTATTTCTAGTGCTATAGCAATGAAACATGAAGAGCCTTACAAGATCAGATAAGGGATGTATTTGCATCTGTTACTTATTTAATAGTAGGTAATAGTGTGAGCTGGTTTATATATTCCAATGCCTGGAAGGACTTGTGATTCTCCATTCATGAATAACACCTCCAGAACTTGTCTTATAAATGTATTGCAAAGTTCTGCATGTACCTAGGGAATAACCAATATGGATAGGGATTATTTTTCTTTTGAGCCCTTTAATAATTAAATTGCATAACTCAGAGTGGCTTGCAGCCTTCAGGATTTATATTCCTATTTAGATTTGCTTAGATTCACAGTGCCAAATGCAAAGGTGTTATTTGAATTCCTTAACAGCTAACTTTGGGCTTTCATATTTAATAATATAAGCTCCTTGATAGTGTTTTCACTTCATTGCTGTTTAGATGCATCTAATTAAACATGCAATATTAGAAGCATGTGATTTGTTGGAGGAAGGACCATTAAAGTCAGGAAATGTCAGTTTATTCACCATCAGTGTAATCTCAAAACAGTCTTTAGCTCTTCTACTTGCTCC
The DNA here is from genome assembly GCA_032273925.1 of Rhynchotus rufescens. Lineage (NCBI taxonomy): Eukaryota > Metazoa > Chordata > Aves > Tinamiformes > Tinamidae > Rhynchotus > Rhynchotus rufescens. Next base: position 9,598 of record JAVCKT010098483.1, read on the forward strand.
CTGAATTAGAAAGGACCTGTGGAATAAACAGCATGTTACGCAGTGGTGAAGGACTGTTTCATAATGCACAAGCTCAGGGATGCAGGGTTCGTTATGCAAGCACCTCTGCACCTGGCAGCTGCTTGACCTCGCAGTTAATGTCCTTTGGGGCAGGGTCTGCGTGAGGCCGAGGGTGTTTGGCCACCGAGGAGGCAGCTCCCTGTGGATCCTGGGGCTCGGGGGCTCCCTGTGTCAGGGGCTGTCTTCGTGCTTGGGGTCTGGGTGTCGAGCGAGGAGGGCTGAGCAGGGCTTGCTGCAGGGAGGACCTGCTGCTTGGGAGGACCAAGGTCTCTGCTCTGTGCATGGTGCAGGTGACAATTCTCAAGGAAACACTTTTAAATCAGAGAAATGGGGATTTGTAGACACCCCTGGCTAAGGTGAAAGTGTCTCTGTAGAACAATACTGGTTTGTGGAAGGAACGTGGGGTTTGGAACATTTGCTGGTAATGAGAAGAGAGACTGGAAACTTAGTTGGAGAAGTGAGGAAAGGAAAGTTGTGCTGCTCTGGGGAAAAGGAAGCAAAACCCACGGCAGCAGCAGATGGGAGGGATGGGTTATCCCGGGCTCCCTGTCTCTGCCCAGGTCTGCCTCGGTCTTCAGAACCCGGAGCTTGGCTCCGTGTCGCTGCAGCGAGTGTCCTGGACCCCGCGCTCTGCCAGGCCTAACCTCCCAGCTGCCGAATTTGTGCGGATTCTCTAAGCACTGGTTATCTCAGCAGGGTTGTATCCACAACAGAATTCACTCGGAAGTGGTTTCTGAATAAAGAAAAACAATACCCACATTATTTGTTTTAGTAGTAGCCAAATACCAGTTGTTTGCTTCTTCTGGCCCCATTATATTGTAAATGTTACTTGCCCGAGTGCAACTGTAATGTAAACCTATAAACCTTGATTTTATTATACCAAGTTTACTTCTCTGGATAGAAAACAATAGACTCTCCCAGCAAAATTTATAGAATCATAGAATGCTTAAGGTGGGAAGGGACCTCAGAGGTCACAGAGTCCAACCCCCCTGCACATGCAGGGTCACCCAGAGCACGTGGCACAGGGCTGCATCCAAGCGGGTTTTAAA
>JAVCKT010098485.1:0-10704 GCA_032273925.1 Rhynchotus rufescens
TGGATCCGTTCCTAATTGCAATCCACCCAGAAGGGTGCTGCACAAGGTCAGGACAGTGTTCTCTTCAAAAAGCTACTTGTCTTCCCGGTTTTATTCTCCATAATCTTTCCACACTATTTTACTATTTTTTGCATTATTTGCTTTAGTCCGCAAAGCACATCTGATAATGGACAACACACACGTTGAGCTCCCATTCCAAAATTAAGAACTGATCTCCAGGCCCCCTCTTTAATTGTTTGATCAATAAGATAACAAAAAAAAAAAGCCTCCTGAGTTGAGGCTGCCTGTCCTAGAAAAGCAAATTTTAACTTCCACACCAGACCATCAGTGTGGTACATGTCACAAACCCTACATTCATTTGCAGACTACTAAATTCACATCACGTGTCCAATACACAAAACAGGACGCAAATGGCAAAGAGTTTGGCATCCAAGGCCTCCTATGGATGTTCTTATCTTGCTGCTGCCAGAAAGTCTACCTAAAACGGACCTTAAGCATGTCCTTATGCAGTGCAAGAGGGAAAAATAAATCACTCCCTTAGGGAACAAATTATATGAAGTACAAAGATATGATCCAAAAATACACACCTTTCTTGGTAATGGAAGCAATATGCATTAGGGTTTCCTGTGAGAATGGAAATGCCACTACAAATAATTTTGTGCATTTAATAGAAGCAAGACAGATACAAGTGCAGAGGGAGCCCATAATTACAGAACGATTACAAGGAATATCATTCCACCATTTGGAAGGTGATTGCCTTTAATGCAACTGCTGAAATTCCCATGACATACTACACACGTGAACACGTCAAAGGAATTACTTTAAACATTCAGACTTTTAAACCCTCTAGGCAATTGGCGATTTGGAAGTTGCCAGCTGCAGGGAATCCGCAGCCCAGAAAGCTCTGGATAGAGCTGGTCCTTCCCAGACATTCCTCACAGGGTGGTCCCAGGCTGCACAGTTTGAACCATGCCGGGAGGTTGGATGCAATCTCCATGCCCGGATACTCCCTTCGCTCAAGTAGGCACGTCCACAAGGCTTCCCCCATTTCCAACAAATATAAATGTGCCGAAGCATCAAATTAAAAAGGCAAATCTCACAATCATCTCCTAGCCATGGTTATAAACCCTCCCGGAATCTAGAAACAGATTGAGGACAAAACTAGCAAACCCCGTCTGTGAACCAATTCCATCATGTGCACAGTGCTAAAAGCTGCAAAAGCCTCTTCTCCCTCAGCCCAGAGGATTTAGCGTGCTATAAACTCACTCACTCCTCCTTTAGCCTAAAAATCCATAGTTATTAACTTTATATCCATATTTAGAGCAGTGCACTTAGAAGATCAACATATTGAGTAATTTCAAGGGTTTGAGGGTGCAGAGTTCCCAAAAGTTACATGGAAACAAATTTCAGGAACAAGTAAAAGAGAAGTACACAGAGAAATGCTGCATTTCTCAGTCACCGACAGATACTCTGGCACTCACTCACTCAAGGATGTTTGCGACCCATTATTCATAAGAAGGAATCCCGGTGATTTTGGTTAACTTCCCACATTACAGGAAGGATAGGAAAAAGGGCAGGGATAGGGGAAGTCCAGCAGAGTGCAGAAACTGAGGACAAAAGGATGAAAAGACAGGCAAAGGAAAGGACAGAACCAGAGTTTTAATTAGTGCTCCCTTTTTCTTTCTTACAGATAACTCATTAATTGGGGCCCTAATAGAGCAGCAGGACAAGAATTCAGCATCCATCTGCAAAGCCTAGACCACCACCTAGACTCATGCCTATTTAACAGTAGTGCTGTCCAGCTGGATTGAGGTGGATCACTAGTATATCTGTACATGATCAGCACAATAACTTACGTCCACAAATAAAAATAATTTGAAAACTTTTCAGTGGAAGATAAGCACTCCAGAGATTTAGATTCTCTAGATTTTTGATACTGCTTCAAGAAAAAATTGTCTCAAGAAAAAAAAAAAAAAATCTGATTCTGTCCCTTTAACAGCAGCCCTTACGTTTAGTTAGGAAGTTGCTAGAAAAGAAAAGAAAAAAGGAAAAGAAAGGAGAGCGGAGAGGACAGTGGAGAGCAGAGAACAGAGGGGAAAGGGGAAGAAAAAAGGAAAAAAGAAAAGAGAAAACAAGGAAGAAAAGGAAAAAAAGAAAAAGAAAAAAAAAAAAGAAAGAAAAAAAGACAGTACAGCCATATAGAATAAAGGGAAAGTCTATATAAAGGTACAAGAAGCAAACCTGCACCTCATTATGTCAGGGCATCCTTTTTAGTTCTCGCTTCAACAGAAATACTTTTAGAAAAGGAACTTTATCCATTCTCTGTTCAAAAATATAGTAGCAGACAACAAATAAACAAAGCACCTACATAGGTCATAGGGTAAGGAACTGGTGGAAATTAATACAGAAACAGCACAAAAAAATCAACGGGCCATCAGCTGCTCTGGAGGTTGGGAGGATTCCACCACTGCTCTCAATCAGGTCTGGAGTTCAGCCTTGTTAAAAGGAGATATTGTGGGAATGTGAAGGGTTCAGGGACGAGCAGTTGGGGTGATTGACAATAGAGACAAGCCTTTATATGAAGGCACAATGGAAACTGATTGTTAAGAGAAAAAATAAGGCAAGACGAAGAAAAGACATATAGCTCAGTTACAGTAAGACTTCATAGTTGTGTCCTATGCCTTTAGAAGAGCACCAGGATGCAGGTAATTCAAGCCAGTTATTGCAGGCTGAGAACCACACTCCTGATGTGTTTTACAGAGGGTTATTTCCTGGAGAAAGCATAAAGCAGCACTTCAAATAGACCTGGTGATCCCACTGAAAGCACCAAGAAACCCCTCTGATTTCAGAAGGTATTAGAGCCACTAACAACATCTTGACCTGCAAAAAATATTTTAATAACACCATAATATTTCGCCTGGGGTTAGGTACACTTAGTGGATTGGGGTCTGGAGCACTTGAAAACATCCACGTGCCTTGCAGCAGGAGAAACAGAGGAAGAAGAAACGGCAGTAAGAGTTAGCTAGAGAAAAACAACATGTGTTTCTCTTCGCACATGGAAATGTGCATTTGTTTCACATTCAAAAGGGAGACGCGGGAGCTTTATTAAAAGGAGCTCCCGTTGCGGCATGAGCAGCTGTGCAGCGCCAGCCCCGAGGCCCGCGGAGCGGCGCGCGCTGCGCCAGAGGGGCCAAGCGAAATGCCAGGGAGCACGAGGCCACGGGATGAGGTTTCCCAAGCAAGTGGCACAGGGGACAGCGCATGCAAAGAGGGAAGGGGTCTGGAGCAGCCCGGTGAGGGGCCGACACAACGGGCTCGCTGAGAGGAGCCGCCCTCCCGAGCAGCCCATCTGACACGGAGGGTTTTGCTGTGTCTGAACGAGCTCGATGCCAGCAGCTGCATAAGAGCTCTATATTTATCACCACAGTCCCAGGAACGCCTGCGTTTTCTGCTAAAATAAAATCCCATGGCCATTAGCTTATTGGAACAGCTTCAGTTAATGCCTTAACTGAAGGCATTTAGTCATTCTCTTCCCCAAACGCTCATACTCCAGCTCCAGCAAAATCCTCCTTGGATTCAGAGGTTTCTTAGGAAGATGCATGCACGTAAGCTCAAAAATACCCTTCCTATGCAGCAGTACCGAACTATTCACTTAGCTGGGTTTCTCCGTGTCCCTGATCCTCATAGGAAGCTGCAAACGAAGTGCAGCTGCCCGAACGCGGGCTGACCCAGTGGGGACTGCGTCGCATTCCCGCGCGCACGCTGACACAACGGTTGCCAAAGTTTATTTCCCAAGGAGAAAGAGCTATAAATAGGCTTCCTATCCATAGTAAATCTCCTGCCCTTCCTTCCCTAGAGCTTTGAGCTAGGGCAGTGGGGTTTTTTTGACACAGGAAATTGCATCAAAGTTTTCAGAAAACGTGCATTATTTTATATGATTTGCTTTTGTAAAACTGTCTTTAAATTGACTCCCACCAAAGTCAGATTTAAAATGATCAGTTTCAATCTTATCTGTGTTCACTGCTTTACATATTCATTAGCTCCAGAAAGAAAAGCCTGTATATCTATGAAATCTGCAGTTGCTTTATAAGATAATAGATTCAATTAAAATATATTGTGTGTTTTCTGAAGATACTCTTAAGAAGTTACAAAGAATTGCTAAAGGATTAGAGACATTTCGGTACAGAAATTGCTGAAGGATTAGAGACTTTTCTGTTTAGTACCAAGTCAGACATTCAGGGAAGCCAAGTCTTCTTTTAGACTCTACACTTGTAGAGAGGCATCGTATCGGTACGAGATTAACTGATAAGATTACAAAGTTCTGATCCACAGCTGGAACTTAATGCCTTTTATTTTTTTCCTCCCTTTTTTTGAGAAACATTTCTTCCATACTGAAATGACCACTGAGGTATTTCCCAGGAGGCTGAAAATTAAATAGTAGCTACTTTGGAAATCTTCCTGATGAGCAGTGGGAGCCATCTGGAGACCACAGCAGCAAGGGCTGGCGCTTGGAAAGCGCCGCTTCAGAACTGAACACACGCAGGCCAAGAGGTGCAGGCTACCCTGCAGTCACAACAACTACCTATGAATCCCAGAGATGAATTCTTTTCTTTTTTTTAATTTTTTATTTTTTTAATATCCCTCAAAATACAGAGATGGGGACATTTAAATACAGGTCTGCAGTCCCCTGCAAGTGCTTCCTGTGGCATCTAAATAAGCCTCCCTTGCAAACTCTTGATTGGGACACGGAGAGGATGAAAGTGCCTCCTTTATACTGACAAGCAACTGGATAAAATTCCACCTATCACTCTAACAACAACTCTTAAAATCCAAAGAATTGTCACAACAGACAGTTTTATCCTACAGCCAAAAACAAAGTAGCAAAGAACTGTGGTAAAACACAAAAGGGAGAGTTCAAAGGGACATGGAGCAGATGCTCTAAGGCAGCTAGAAAAAACAAACATTTTTCCTGTGAGGTTCCTTAATAACATCTGCTGCTAGTAACCTCGAGGGCAGAACGGCTGCCACGAAGAAGGGAATGTTAAGTCGCAAGAAACTCTCCACGCAGACATGCACATGGGCAACCTGTGCCTAAAACCCTCACTGAAAATAAGGCTGTACCACAGAGGGGGAACCTTAGCACGTAACATGAAAAGAGCACAGTTCTTGCATTTTATAACACCTTTCCTCCTACACACTATTGCCCCATCGAAGTGAAATCCTGCAGTTACCCAACACTGACCAGCAGCAGCAAGCTGCTGAAATCAAGAGCTGACCCATACAGTGGCGAAGATAAAGTGGAAGAAGGAAGTGATAGAGCAGTTTGCAAATTTACAGCCCCTATGCATCAAAAGGTCCCTGCAAAATATACTCCTAGAGTCCACAACAGTGTGGACTGCTGTGTCCTGAAGCCGGCGAACGTGAGGGGTCACTTGGCAGATGAGAAACCAGAGGCACAAGGAAATAAATCACATTGCCCCGTGGGGAGCCCACCCTGGCCCGTCCTGCTCCTCCACAGCGACGCTCCGTCTGCCAGAACGGGCACATGGCTGAAGAGCACAGGGGAGTTTTGCACAGGACGAGTTTCACGTACAGCGAAACTGTACCAGAGCAGGGAGAACACGATCAACATCTCCTGTTTTCGCAGTAGCAGGATATTCATCTCCAGCGTGGAGCTTGTCTGCGTTTCACATGCAATATCAGAATTTATTATAGGCCTGAGTAGCTGCCTGCTGTAGCCTGCCAGCTGGTAAATATTGGTCTTCCTCACAGGCAAAGACCAGTCTCCTTCATCCCATCAATCTTGCTTCTCCCCTTGACTTTTCTGTTGCTCCCACTGCTTGTAAGCACGATCCCAAGTTCTTGCAGTGCAGCAGGGTCCACAATCTCATTCCCATGCATGGAGACAAGCAAACAGAGGGTAATAAAACAATTAACATTCAAATATACCTAATAGTTTGGTCACAGGTGAAAGCTAAGGCGGCTGCACAGCATCCACAGGCATCCACAGACTTTTTCAAAGTATTTAACTGCTCTCGGGATTCAAGACTAAAGCACACGGCTTTAGAGAACAGTTCTGCAGGAACTATCAGCACCCAGGTCTGCTCATAGTTTAATTTCTGGAGCTTCTGGCACGTGTCGAAACGCGGCTGCCCACGCCACGCAGACCCATGCCCTAACAGTGGAACTGAAGTGAGAGGATTACATTTCAGGAGGGAGGTGTTTCGGCGAGAGGCTGGAGGTTTCAGGGGATTAAAAGGCCGCAGGCCGTGAAGGAGGCCGCGCGCAGCCATGGCCCATGCGCGGCCACGGCCTGCGAGCGAGCGCCGCCTCACCTCCCAGACCCCGCTCCAACGGAGCCGCGGCCCAGCAGCTGCTTCCAGCAACCCCACTGCCCCCAACACCATCTCAGCTCCTGTCTCTGCCTCATTCTGCCCTTCACTGTCCTGATTTCTCCTCTGCTGCAGCTTTGCCCACGTGCAACAGCCCTTTTCTCTTTCGTTTATTATCCATATTCTCTATAACTTCCCATGTCAGCACTGGAAAGCAATTTGGAAATGCAGTTTAATTCAATGTATGGAAAGGGTGTTGGAATACTGTAAGAAGTCTGTCTTCAAAGAAATTTGAATAAACTGGAAGAAACACAGCCCTGCTTGCAAGATCTAATACCAGGTACAATGAGGAGCTCCTTTAAGCCTTAGCAAAAAAAAGGAATGTAATCATTTCTAAATCCGAGAGGATTTTATTTTCCTGCTTCCTAACACTCCTCAAAGCTAAAGCATTAGATTCTGCTCCTGGTTGAACATGCTCCTCTGACAAATACTTAAAAGAAGCAGGAGTTTTATTCCCTTAAAGATAAGCAGTTAAACCCACTAACAAGACTTACAAACACCCAAGGGCCTAGCACTACTGGAACATCCGATCTGGATATAATTTAGCAAGTCAGACAACTGTGCAAAATTCAGCTGATGCTTTCAAGGAAGAACAGAACTCAAGGGCTCTGTGGAGTTAAGCATTAAAACACATGGCAAAAAGCTGGAATTGCTTCAGAGAGCTTAGAATCCCATACTAAGAAAGTTAAAGACAACTGCAGCTACATGGCAACAAAAGCTGGACGGGATGGACACTGGTGCATTAAGCATGAGTAAAAGCAGCCAAGCACATTTCTTTTATCATTATTCAAAAATATCCATATAAGAATCAAACTACATTTTGTTTTCACTTAATGGAAAGAATCTGCTCTAAGCACAGCTGAATCTCAAGAGATATAAGAATCTGTAAGTCAAAGTCATTCTCTCAAAATAAAAGTCCTGCAAATGGCTGCTGTATTATAACAGCAAGGTGGTTGATCTCAGTTGTATCACTGATAGCATCAAAGAACCAGAGCAAAAATTAGGATTTTCACTGAGAGAGGCTTGGGATCCAGGAGGATGCACTTTCCGTGCTCTGATGTGTGTGGTCTTGGATACTAAACCTTCACAATGTTCAGTTTTGCCATTTGAAAATGAGTGAATCTCCTTGAGTTCACCTAGAAAAACTCTGACAGCTAAAACCAGTTCACATCTATAAATGGCGAGGAAGCCTCTGTAATGGAAGAGCATTTGCAGAAAGGCAAGCAATATGAGCTCATGCTTCCTCCTTGTTAATTTCACACTTTTTGATATTCCAGATACTCTGTTTTTATATACATAGATATATATCTATCTGTGTTCACCTTTCTTTTCCTCTCAGTGAAAAGTATGTTAACATCTTCCTTGGAGTCAGACACATGGGAATGCTTCCATTTGTGCTTCAATAAATCAAAAGCAGCTGCTACATAGCAAGGCAGAAGTAAATACTTTTAAATAAAAGCCAGAAAAGCAAAAAGTGAAAGGAGGACAGAGCAACTGATAATGCCCATCTCACTGTGGAGCGATACTTCCCATTCTAACTTTACCCACCAAAGAACATCTCGGTTCCTATTGTACTTTGCCCAAGATACTGAACTGTACATATAAAAATACTACTATCCTTCCCCTACAGTTGATGAATCTGAGAAATCCTTTGACAAAATAACCTCAGGTGCCACCACTAGATCTCTTCTAGTTGTCATCCAACATAATATTATGGTGAGTTTGCAGAATATGCTCCAAAATAAATTTATTGACTAACACATTAAAACACCTTGAAAAAAAGGTATGTCTGCCTTTAGGTCACTGTATGTACCTAGTTTGCTTTTTTTTTTTTTTTTCTTCCCCTTTTGCCCCCTTACATCCCTTCAGAGGACATTAAATGAATTTGCTCTTTTTGCTATTTTTTTTTAATATTATCATCTGTATTTCCTTCTGTTTCCCTCCACACAAGACAGCAACAGTGATTTAGATGTACTTTAGATAGCTTGGAATGGTGCTTACCTGTACTAGAGCTTTGACCCACTAAATCAGAGAGAATGGGACAGAAGAAAAAAAACAGCAGATCAAAAATGCATGTCTTGAATTTTCAGCTTGTGGGGAGCTAGAATTCTCATTATCAGTCATATGCAATAGTAGGGCTCACAGTTTATGAGGAGAACTGATGTCCTGCTGTAGTCAAATCATACTCTGTAAATTAATGCTACTTCACTTAGGAATTGGCATGGTCCTGGAATCATTCATCATCTTCCCTTAACATTTAGAAAATGTTAACATAAATAAATAATGTTAACATAATAAAATAAATGTTAACATAATATACATAATATAAAAGAAAGCACTTAATATATAATTAACAGCTAAAGTAGGGCTGGAATTTGCTTAAATATCACAAACATGTTATGAAAAAAAAATGGTGCAAATTAAACTTATACCTGCATAAAACTTCCTGCCCTGTCGACCAGTATTTCTTCTACAAGCAAAATAAGCTCCACGGACAGACAGACGGATAGTGTTTCTTCTCCCGCCAGTCTACAGTTTATCTTCCATTGAAGCACAGGAGTTGTGCTCAATCAGGAACCTTCAACGTACAGGTTGGGCTTATAGTTCTCTCACTCTTACAACTATAAGGGGGGGTGGAGGGGAAACATAAGAAAATATGAATATGAAAATGCTTCGAGTTGAAAAACAGCCTGAAAGAGCAGGTTGAATAGGGCAAGCCACTCAGCTGAAGTGCTGATGTGGCAGCACTGGAGTCTCACAACACGACGTGTCACCCACGTTCACTGCAGCTGACAGAGCTGATGGGGACAGCTCCCCACTGCTACTGCTTGGAGGGCAGCAGCTGCCAAGCTCTTCCCTCGTTTTGGGGCTCCAGCTGGGCTACTGATCTCCTCGTTGGAGAGGTTCTGTCCAGCTGCAGTGCAAACGTCCCACACACCATCACTGAGTCAACGCCTGCGCGGGCCCCTGATGGTAACCTGGGAAATGGGAAGTTAACAGAAGTCAGATTTAAATTTGACTGGAAATAAAGGATACTTTTATGGAGAACAATCTACAGTGTTCTCATGGAGGCGGAATGAGTGCATGGCCCCAAATAAGGGAGAGGACAGCATTAAAGCAAGTTTATTAGATGCATACTTCCTGAATAAGGCAGACAGAGAAAACACAGGGATTATTACACTAACCTCAACAGCCCAGGCTGACTTTGAAAGTCGAGCTGGTGCCTCAAAGAGCCTAAGGCATTACATCTGGGTCTTCAAACTAACCTGACCCCTCCGAGACAGGCAAGCACTTCCTTAGGGAATAGTGTTGTTACATTTCAAAGTCCTAATGCTAACCACTCAATGGCAATCTAGATAAAACAAGCATCCTGATGAGTCACAAAGCACTAATTTTCTATTGCACAGCAAGAGAGAAACTGATGACAAGAAGAAACGACAAAATTACTGATTAACAGAAACCAGACGGAATTGCAAGAACTATTCAAAGGAAACTATTAGCTTAATACCAAGAGAAAGAAACAACTGCGTATAGCAACCACAAAAAGTCTCAATATGGAGACCAACCAACCATCAAGGTCGACATAAGAGAGCTTAAATTGGTTGGTTTTGAGATGGCAGCCTGTTATGCTAGGTTAAGCGGGGAACTTGACATGAAATTAAAAAGAAAGAAAAAAAAATCCCCAAGAGAAGCACAAAAACTCATGCTGACAGCAAGCCAGCTGCCTCACGGAAGGTGCAAAAACCAGGCCCTGGAGGAACATTAAGACATTCCTTCCTGTTTTTCCCAACACTCTCTTGCTACCACAGTGTCCTCTCCCCTGTTGAATCACAGGTTGCTGGCACCACAATGCTCCAGATTCATTTCTGCTAAAATACCATGAAGGAACCAGGCATCTCCACTGTGAGATGGGCGTTATTGGGATCTTGTACAAGATTTGTCTAAAAACATGCCAGTTCAGGTCTCCCCATTGCCATGGAGGCATTACTGCATCTAGTAAGCAAATGCTGATAGGGTCAAAATGGTTTAAAAAGTGTGCAGAAGGTAATTTTAAACTCCCATTTTTCTCCAGAGGTTTCCTACTTGAGTAGCCTCCTCTATTCTTTTCCTGCACACGTGCTGTTCAAGCTCTCCATGTGATTTAAGTTCAACTTTGTCAGTCTTAAATATGCAAAATCTATGACTCAAGCTTCAAAATAAATAGATTAGCTTAACATTCATAAATATTTGCACGTTCCTCCTTACTGAGGCTGTGTGCACAGAATACACGTGATAAAAATCCTAAGTCAACAAAATCTTAAGAGGTACATGT
>JAVCKT010098486.1:0-10703 GCA_032273925.1 Rhynchotus rufescens
TGTGGATGGAGAAATTTTCCTGGTTTCTCATTACACTGTTGACATTAGGAGCATTCCTGCTGATGATTGACTTGTCCTTGAGTTCATAGACCAGCTAACCAAATCCAATCTGGCCAAGTCTGCAGCATACCTGCAGTATGATTTATTCTCTTTCTACCCAATGCCAGCCCACACATATACAAAAGCTGCAGGGGTGTCATCAGTAACAGCCTGCACATCAGCAAGTGACTTTGTGCTCAGCCCACTGCCCTGCTCAGTGTGTAGTAGTGCTCAAATTAACAGGTGGATTCCACAACACCCAGATATCCATGGTGTGGACCTGTGGTTTGTCATATAGCAGTCAACTTGCAGTGTCATCTAAGCTCTACTATATTGTTGGTGTGCAGAAGAGGAAGAGAGGATAGAGATAAAGCCATGGTCCGGACTAAGCCTCATGTTCAGGTGCATCACTTCTTCCATTTTATGGTTTTGTCAACTATAAATCTTACAAAAGGTAAAAAAAAAGGAGAAAGAAAAAGATAGGCAACAGAGAAAGGAAGAGGTGAAGTTTGTATGTAATTCTACTAACTTCCTGACTTCTCACCATAACATACTCTACATCTCTTCCAATTTTAAGATTGCTCTTCCAGACAGTGGAGTCACATAAGTATACATTCAATATGTGAACAGAATTCCCTTCAAGTTCAACACACGGCTGAAAGAGAGTGCTAAGCTTCACACCTTGAATGTGTGATATAGGTGTAAAGCTCAGTGAGAGTAGATCTTAAGAGCAACATAGTCACAATAAAAAGTCTTGGGGATTTTATTCCTTCGTTTAGTGACCTTTCGGTTAGAACTAAAGTGGTTTCAATCAGATTCACACAAAGCCACTTATTAATTCAAATGAATCAGTGCACTTCCACCCGAGCCTGTGCTGTTTGAGATAGCTTAATGGAAGTTAATCAGCATACATTAAATGTGATATGTCATCTGAAGAGATACTGCTACTGGGCTAAGGGTGCCTCTGCAGATAATATAGACCTGCTGGATAATGTTGCAGTAAGCAACTGCATATATACACTTCAAGGAATGGTCACATATATTGAGGGGAAAAAAAAAAAAGAGAGAGAGAGAGAGAAGCATCATTACCTTACTAAATAGGGTTGCCACATATAAAAGTGCCTTAAATCTCCCGTTGAACATCAACCTGCATCTTTCCATTATGTTCCTTGTAGAAGAAGAGAAAGAGAAATTGCTTAGGACTGATTTAGCATGAGTGAATAATTAAATAAAATGAAAGATCCCTCCAAGGAGTTGATTGCTGTGTTTTAAAACCAGAGGATTTTAGGAGTTTGTTTTCTTCACCTTTATAGATTGATTTTATGTCAATGTTAAGATTTTGGTAATTGAGATCCTACTGAAATTTTAGTTTATCTAGTAAAGAGAAGCAGAATAGGGAAAAACTAGAATCTATAATTCAATTTAGTTTCAATTAGCTATCTTGTTTCTTCAATCCAGTTCATTCAGATAAGTCTTACACTTATCACAGCTCCAGGGAAGCCCAGTAAGAAAGACTGAAAACAATTAGATTAATTCATCTGAAGGAACTGTATTGTATGATTTACTGTTGTTGTAATTATTATATAAAGTTAAGATAATCCAGTATATATTAAAAAGAGATCTTTCTCTGTAGATGTAGCTGTGAGGTCAGCACTTCATATGCAGTAAAATCTCCCATAACAAAGTCCAGTTTGATGCACAAAAAAGCTTGAATCTCTTGAACCACTCTTTTTTTTTTTTTAGTATTCCTGACTTTTTCAGTATAACTATACAGTGTGTATGATTTAAGTATACTTTACTAGGAAAGAGTAAAGCCCTACCTAATGACAGTTAAATAGAGTGGTTTAAAATATGAAACACTTCTTTGCATGAAGCCAGCAAGATTATGAAAAGTAAATATATTTTAGATAAATTTTGAATGGCATGAAGTCTGAAGCTACTATTGCTTTATTCCTCCTTGACTTTTTCATTTTCTACTGGCTGAGTAAATTAAGCTGTTTGATTAGATTTTTTTTTCACTATAATTTTCATTTTCAAGTTTATTCAGTCTATAGTACATATGCAATTTGACTGCAGGACATAATTGGCACTGCCATATAAAGTTAGTAGGATGATATACACATTTTTCTGTGGCAATAATAGGCTTCTTTCACCAGAGAAAGAGGAAAAATACCTTTCCTGCTTTGCTAGAGCTCCAGAAGGTAAGTGAATATAAGTTGTAATTTCCTAGGGAATATCGCTATAATAAGTTATATAACGGCTTTTCTGCAGAGACTACAGGTGCTTACAGAAAACAAAATTGGAACTAAATAACCTTTTTAGTCCATTTATGAATGTGTGTGCAGTTCCTATTTCAACTGTAAAACAAAATCATTAATTTTGAGTAAATGCAGTTAATCTGTTTGGATTACTATAATAAAAGAACATTTATTAAAAAAAAAAAAAAAAAGAGTAGCAATGCTGACTAAGTCTTGGCTGTTGCCAAGTTTAAGTGCTCCTGTATGACATCCTTCTCAAGACAGAAAAATGATGGGTAATCACTTAGCACGGTTCATTTTAGCCACCACACATTTTCAGCCTGATCTTCAGTTATTCTTTCAGTTATTCTGGGCATTCATCAATTGTACACAGCAGTTTCCTCAGTGGCACAAGTCCTAGATCTCCTTAGTATATGCACTATGCAGATAGACTTTTCCTGCAGGACCAATTACTATGAACTTGCTTACGTGCCTGCCTATTGCTGTACATCTTTGGGGAAATCTGCATCTCTGCTTTATTTCACAGCCATATCTCTTTGCCGGGATACTGCCAGGAGAGATATGAACAAAATCTGGGCAGGGAAACATCACTGTGTGGCCATTCAGTGTGAAGTCATCCCCAGCAGGGTAATTGTTCCTTTTGCTTTGGATCCACTGCGAAACCCATGTTTGCAGCAAAAGCCTTGAGGTATTGGTTTTCACACACATAGAACCACATAGAATGTTTGAGGTTGGAAGGGGGAGAGAGATCATCTAGAGATAATCTAGTCCATCATCTAGATCATCTGATCTAGATCTGATCTGATCTGATCATCTGGAGATTATTTAGTCCAACCTGCCTGCTCCAGCAGGGACACCTCAAGCACATGGCACAGGGTGGCATCCAGATGGGTTTTGAAGACCTCCAGAGAAAGAGACTCTACAACCTCCTTGGGCGGTCTATTCTAGGACTCTGTCACCATCACAGTTAAAATAGTTCTTCCTCAGATGATGATGGAACTTCCTGTGTTTCAATTTGTACCCATTACCCCTTGTCCTGTACCTGGCCACCACTGAGAAGAGTTTAGCCCTATCCTCTTTACATTCCCCTCTCAAGTACTTAGACATATTAATCAGATCCCCTCTCAGCCTTCTCTTCTCCAAAGAAAACAGGCCCAGCTCACTTAGTCTTTCCTCTTACGATAGATGCTCCAGTCCCTTAATCATCTTTGTTGCTTTCTGCTGGACCCTCTCTAGAAGCTCCACATCCCTCTTATACTGGGGACCCCAGAACTCCAGATGTGGCCTCACCAGAGCTGAGGAGAGGGGCAGGATCACTTTCCTCGACCTGCTGGCAACACTCCTCCTGATGCAGTCAGGATCCCATTGGCCTTCTTGGCCACGAGGGCACACTGCTGGCTTACGGTTAACTTGGTGTCAACTAAGTCTCTCTCTACAGGGCTGCTCTGCAGCAGTTCGTCAATCTGTACTGATGCCCAGGGTTATTCCTCCCCAGGTGCAGAACCCTGCACTCATCCTTATTGAATCTCAGGATTTTCCTCTCTCCCCAACTCTCCAGCCTGTCCAGGTCCCTCTGAATGGTAGCACAGCCCTCCAGAGTGTTGGTCACTCCATCTGCTTGGTATCATCCGCAGACTTACTCAAGTGCCCTCATCCAAGTCATTGATGAACAAGTTGAACAGGACTGGACCGAGGACTGACCCCTGGGGACACCACTAACTACAGGCCTCCAACTAGACTCTGTGCCACTTATCACAATCCTCTGAGCTCTGCTATCCAGATAATTCTTAATCTGCCTCACTGTCTACTCATCTAATGCCCACTTCTGGAGGTTTCCTGTGAGGACTTTATGGGACAGGGTGTCGAAAGCCTTCCTGAAGTCAAGGTAGACAGCATCCACAGCTTTCCCATCGTACTTCCAGCCAGTCATCCCATTATAGGTGGCTATCAGGTTCTTCAAGCATGACTTCTCCTTGGCGAATCCATGCTAACTACTCCAGATCACCTTCTTGGATCACCATACCAAGAGATGGTCTCTAGGATGAGCTGCTCCAGGGACAGAAGCGAGGCTGACCATCCTGCAGTTTCCCGGTTCTTTCCCTTTTTGAAGACCAGAGTGGTGCTGGCTTTCTTCCAATACCACCTCCACTCTCCATGACCTCTCGAATATGATGGAGAGAGGCTGAGTAACAACCCCCACCAGTTCCTTCAGCACTCTTGAGGGCATTGCATCCAGGCCCATAGATTTATGGGTCCTAGTTTACCTAAAAAATTCCTAATCCACTTCTCTTTGACCAGCAGAAGGTCTTCCTCTCTCCCAGTTCTCTCTCTTGTCTCTGGGCTTTTTAGTGGGGGATGGGGACAAATGTTTTCCTCACTAGGATGTGAGGATTTACACTCACAGTCTTTTTATGAGCTTGTTATGGGGCTGGAGCTGGAGCTGGGGCAAGGGCAGGCAAAAACCCCAGGCCTCAGTGCACACTCAGTCAACGCAGCCCAGCACAAGCCACAGCAGCCCTGAGCCCAACCATGACAGCCTCATCCTGTGGCCTCCTGATATCAGGATTGTAGAAATCAAATTTCTTGGGCTAGATATTCATTCACTAGTAGAAATTCTAGTAGCATGCACTTCTTTATAGTCTGTCTCTGATTTACTACAGTAACTGTAACTAACCCTCACAAGTGGTGAAAATGAGAGGACAAGAAAAATTTGTAACACTGAGGTGAATCGTATGTACTATTTATGATATTCATATTTTAGAGATTTTTTCTTGACTTTTAGTTATTTTTGAATTTATTGTAGAGCCAGATTGTAGCTTTGCAGCAAATGAAAACTACAAATCAATGTATGTTTCAGAGTTTTTTGACAGCATGTTCAGTATCTTGGTGCTGTTAAATATTAATGCAAGGTCATAGTCATTAAAATCTAATGTGGTGGTTTTGTTTTTCTCTTGTATGTGTGTACTTAGAAATCCATGGTCTTGTTAAGATAGAGAGGAAAAGATATTTGAGATTCAGCTGTGTCAGTGTTACATCAGTATAGTTTACAGCAAAACCATGTTGAAGCCCTCTGTTATAGACTGGCTAAGAGATGAAATGCTTCCCTATTTTAAACATCTTGGATCATACAGACTTTTATAAAAACAGTAGAGCTAGGAATAAGTGCAGGCAGATGCAGAACTCCAAAGTCTGCAGAACTCCAAAGTCCACAGAACTGTACTTAGCATTTATCAGATCTAGGAAAAACACAACACATTCTGTATCTGCCTTGTAGATATTACTTTTGCATATATATGGCAGTAACGAAAGAAGAAATTATTGCAGGCTCATGCTTTTAAATTAACAGAAAAGATGCTGAATTTTTACAAGATTTGTATAGTTTTGATTTGGAAACTTAAAAATACCCAATTTTGTTGACAAGTAGACTTTTCTATATAGTGCAAATTTAAATAATATAAATAATTGCTATTACTTATATGCTTATTTAAATATTTTTTTCCTTTCTTTACAGACTTTCCATGTATGATGTTATGTATTAATGCTATTTGTAAGCATGCAGTAATAACTTGATGTAGATTATTAAAAATTACATTTATAAACAATTTATTGAACTAGATCCTGACACCTATATATGGATTATGGGCAGTAAATTATTGATTCTTAGGTGTTTTAGTGCCCAAATGAATCAAATCTTAATACAGAATAAGAATATAGATTTGTGTGTGTTTGAATACAACTCATATTTGTATTCATGTATGTGAAGAGCAGACATTAAGGTAACAAAACCTGTTTTGTTACTATAAGTCTGTAGTTGTATACCGCAGATATTATCTATAGTATGCATATCTTATCTTTGGTTCATGTCATATGAAGATCCATAATGTTATTTTCTTATCTTATTTTGAACTGAGGAAAAATGAAAAGCTATATATTTGAGAATGTGATGTATATTTAATAGCTCAAATTGACAAGCTTTTCACACTGAACTGATAAGACTAAGACAAAGCTTTGTGATTTTATTTTTTTCTGAGCAAGAATATAAATTTAAGAGTCTATCTAACCAATGAGATCTTAATGTATCTGTTGTAGATGAAATTCATTAAACTGAAAGGTAAATGCCATTTCAGTCTCAGGGCTTTTCTTAACTTCTTCAAACACCTAAG
Organism: Rhynchotus rufescens; assembly: GCA_032273925.1. NCBI lineage: Eukaryota > Metazoa > Chordata > Aves > Tinamiformes > Tinamidae > Rhynchotus > Rhynchotus rufescens. The sequence continues at coordinate 6,461 of JAVCKT010098486.1, forward strand.
TTTTGAAGAATACAGTACTGCTAATGGGCCTGACAGGCCTTAGATGTTACAAAAATTAGTTCTTAGGGGATAGGAATATATAAAGTTGACTTAAAGTAGGCTTGGAAGCATGGACTTTCCTGCAAGAAAGCAGTGGAAAGGAATTAATTGTTCATTTGAATACCTACAAAAATAATAATTCTGACTCAATCATTTAGTAGTTTCTTTGTTTAATGATTTAACTATTTTTATTTTATTTTTAATAGTCCTTATATTTTTTAGAGAGTAAAAATCTTTTAATCTTATTCAGGATTTCATTATAAGAAAATGTCTAGGAAAGCTTCTCTAAACTCAGTCCACAGTACATTTTCACACAACAGCAGATTCTCCTTCTAAAGAAATGTCCTTTAGTATAGACTTCTCACAGTCATAACATGAAAAAGAAAAATCTCCTCATTCTATAAGCCCTGAAGCTATTCCAGATCTCTAAGGTGTAAGAAAGTCCACAGATTACCTTGAGAGAAAAAAAAGGGGCGGGTTTCATTGAATTAAACTCTAGGAACTATTAATTTTATAAACATCCTCCCATGACAAGGGAGGGATGGGAACTTCCCTTCCTAAGTTCCCATGGCATTCTGCACTTTTCATCTCTACTGTGTACATAAAGTTCTTTTGTATTTCAAGTTTTCTTTTACCAGGGAGAGTTGCAGGCAAAATTATAACCTAGCTGAATAGAGAACAAAGTGTACCAGTGGTGGTTATGGTTATAACTTCCTTAATGCATAAGTTTTACTGCAAAAAGCCATAGTGAAATGACTTTCAATAGATCTCCCATCATGTCTGTCTTTTATAGGATCATTTTGTATACACTAGTGTATACAGGCTCTTTTGCCTACTGATCTGTAATTATCCAGTTGAAAATCTGGGGAAGGTATAAAAATACTCGTGGAAAATATATTGTTTCCACAAGTCTTAGATAAAAATGTAGGAATAACAAGCAAGAACTAAAGCACACAGCTACATGAACATTCACTTCTGTAAAAAATAACAAAAAAACCCCTTTCTGCCAGGTGGCCAAAATCAGTAGGAAAAATTACTATAATCAAGGCTTCTTTTAAGTGTACTTTTCACCCTCTAGATAACATCTCTATCTATGGATCAGGACTGTGTAGGTTTATCAGTTGTTTCTTCTGTTAAATCTTCCATGTGATAAAAGATTTCTGGACATTATAAGGAGAGAATCAAGCATAGTACAAAGGAATTTGGAATTTGGAAAGATGCTTGCTGGCTATGTGATTATCTAGGTGTTTTTAACTTTCCCAAGTATTGCATTTTTTTTAAATGTTTAAAAATTAATTGGAAGAAGGGGAAACTTGAGAAAGCGTTCTCTGTTCTTACACAATTAATTTGCTATCCTACATAGAAAAAAAAAGATTCTGATCAATTTCTTTAAAATAGTAAGACATTTCTTTTTTTCAGTTGCCCATAGAAATTACAACCTATATTTCTAATGTTCAAGCATTGCTCTGTTGATTTTACCTTTTAGTAAGCAGGATATTTAAAAATTTATTTATTTATTTAAATTCAGATGAATTTGCTGTGGTTCTATAATATTATTGGGTTGGTCTGTGTATTTTTTTTGCTCATAGGAAATTAAATTTTCAATGAAGATGCATAATATTCATAGGATATACTAATTACCTTTTTGAATATTATCATTTGAAGTTTGCTTTTAAAAGATCTATCACTTTGCTTGTTTGCCCTAACTAAACAGCCATGATTTTCATTATCATGTAGTTTCATTTGATTATCGCAAGCAAATATATGAACCAAAGTTCTTCAGTGTACAATTAAAATGAAAGAAAAAGAAAAACAATCCTGAAAAAAGATGAACTCTCTTTGTGATTATTTTAAAGTAAAAATATTGCTAACACAAGTTAGACATTATTGACCTTGGTCATCATAATGTGATATATTGAAAATGGCTTTTCTAATTTTCTCTTTTCAACATCAGATGCATGTGTCTCCTTGGTTACACTGGCACATTTTGTGAATTTGATATAGACGATTGCATTGGAAACCTATGTTCTGAGTATGGTGTCTGCCAGGACCACTTGAATAATTACAGCTGTCAGTGTATGCTTGGATATGAGGGACCCTTCTGTGAAGTCGAAATTAATGAATGCTCCAGTTTTCCATGCAAAAATGGAGCCACCTGTGTGAATTTAATTGGCCTTTTCTCATGTCATTGTGCTGCAGGGTTCAAAGGTAAGTTTTACTTTTTGAACTGTTTTGTAATGTAATAACATATCTATGTATTAATATCTAATAACATATGTGATTGTCCAATTTTAACTCAGTAATTTTATATGATCCTTTCAGAGGAATTATGTCTGCATATATAGGGGGGTATGTATGTATGTGTGTGTGTGTGTGTGTGTGTATAATACATATATATGCATGTTTATGTGATTTACAATAAGACTTTTAACTAAGTTAGCATAGAAGTTCTTAAATATGACTTACAATTGCTTCTTACTTGACTTTCCACTCTCTCAACAGTTCTGAGCAGGACTTTGGATGTTCTTCATTAAAAGAAAAAAAATAAAAAAGATCAAGGCCAAAACCACAACAGAATTATTTCATTTCCACTGTTATGCAATATTGAGTATCATGGACTTAGTTTAGTTCATCCAGGCTATTTTGAGTCTTAAAGACATTGCCTATTTATCAAACTTGGAATCAAATATTTTTCATTGAATAATATATTCTATCTTTTATATAATTTTCATCATTCTAATCTCTTGAAAGCAACAGAATTAAAAGAAAATATGAACAAACTCTAATAAAATCTTTTTGCTTAAAAAAGCAACATAAAATGCATATAAAATATATGGAATATTATAGATATATACGCATATAGATAGATACAAGGTGAATAATTTTACTGTGTTTCAAATTTTTGAATGACATAGCTAAAAGCAGCGTTGATGGTAGATGTTGGATATTCTTAATTAGACCTTAATTTTATACTTCTTTTAGAAGCTTCTCGTGTTCCTATTCTTAATAATATTAATTTTCCACTCGGAGCTCATCATTTGCTCCTTTTCAGCAGTCCATTGCTTTGCAGTTTGAAACAGCTTTCAGTGATGAGCTACTTAGTTATAGCATTTTGGTTGTGCTTTTTTGTTATTATTACGGTAGACTATATGGTACATTTTTCAGTTGGAGTAAGCTTGAACTAGAACCTAATCAGAAAAAAAAAAAAAAAAAAAAGTAAGAATGTTTGGCTTTGGCTTAAGTGTTCAGAATTCAGGCTAATTATTCAGGCTAATTATAAGAATTCAGGCTAATATTTTTTCATTACAGTGTTGAAACTTAAACACTGATTTGGTACTTTAAAGCAACATGAGGACTTGCCTATACAAATGATGTATCACTGGAGAGGTTTTATTTAACTGGGCAATAGCCTAGTGAGGTATCATATTATAACATTCTCTTGAAACAAATTAAAAGTAAAAAGTAATTTCACATCTCATTATTGCAGGTACCAAATGTATTTCATTACATATTTTCAGAGAATAAGAAAAAAAATAATAGAAGAATGTTGGAGATTAAGAGAAAAAAGTTACCCCTACCCTAGTCATTCCATTTTGTTGTGGAATGGTAGGCCATTACTGTAGTGGTTAATGCTTCTGGTATATTTTCCAATAGAAATCAGATTTGAAATTCAATTATAACTGCATAATTAATCAATGAAGAGTAACTCTATAATTTTAAGTAGGCATACTTGATTTTGTCACCACTTATTTCAGCCTTTACATTTTCACATGTATTTCGTCTTTTTAATAAGTACTAAATTCACTTTAGGATGAAATATCAAAGATGACAGTGAAAATTAACTTAGGAATAAACCCAAAGTTGTCATTTCTCAGGAATCTTTAAGTCTTTGGGGAACTTTCATTTTGTGACTCATAGATCTGCAAGTAAGCCATGAGTTCCCAGCCACCAACTTGTTTTCTTTCCTGCTAATAAATGAATCCCTGGATACCCTTTGAAACTGCATTACAGTCAGTTTTTATTTTGGAAGCAAATTTCTACATAGATAGTTTATGGCTGTCTCCTCTGTCTAGAAGATTGATTTGATCTGATGCCTATCAGCTTTTCTCACATACATTTACATTCTGTTAGCTAGGGAACCCTTAGACACTATAAAGGGATTTGTCAACATGAACAATGTGATCATCTTTGGAGAAAATAAGTT
>JAVCKT010098487.1:0-10701 GCA_032273925.1 Rhynchotus rufescens
AATAAAAAATAATATAAATTGTATGTATAAAAAAAAAAAAAAAAAAAAAGCATAGGTTTTACTTTCTATGGACGGTCTATATATGTAAGATGTTTTTAGTGTTAATAACAGGTCTGGTGGATTTTCTTCTCTAGGGTGATCCAGGAACAGAAGGAAAACCAGGTGTACCTGGCCCTGCTGGTCATCCAGGGCCTGCTGGAGAACCTGGTTTACCTGGCAAGGGTAAAGATGGACAGCAGGTAAATTGTTGGCAAATTCTGTGCTTGAGAAGGAACAGGTTTGATGCTTACTGGACACACATAACTTCTGCAGGGGAACAATAAATTTTTGATGTGGATTTATGTTGAATTGTCCCAAGTTCTTGTAAACTGAAGACATCGAAGTCTTAGCTTGTTTCAAAATGCTGCGGATCCTACTGCGTCATTTAGAGGCATTTCTGAATGTTAAACGCTATGTAGTGAGCTATGTTGGCCATCAAGAATGAAGACATCCTCAGGGGCTAACCATCACTGATATGTAGGTCCTTGTGACCAATACAAAAATGCCTAGCATGCAAAAAAATCCCTAAAAACATTTAATTCTAATCTTACTAAGACTAATTTGCTTACAAGTTATCAGTAAAATATTGTCAGGACAGAGTCAAGTGATGCAGACTCCTTTTACTTTCACTCTCTCAAAAGGTAGGCTCCTATTTGGCTGTATTTTGGCTCTTTTCTGGTTTTGACTTTGTCTTTCTAGGGAGAAAGAGGCCCACCAGGCTTGCCAGGACCCTTTGGACATAAGGTGAGCACTGAATTTATTGTGAACTGCTTCTCTGCATTATTGGAATAAGCAGAAAAGTTATGACAAAAGATTGGTCATTTTTCACTTTTACTCAAAAATATCCTTGCCTTTTAGAGACGGGGAGGAGGTTCCTTTTTTTTTTTGCTTTTCCAGTATCTCTGCACATGCACATATCAGGACATGAGCTAACTGTGCTCACTTCTCACATTATTTTCTTTTCCAGCTTTATGTGAATTCATCACTAAGACTAACGGCAAAATGCTGCATGATTTTTTAAAGCAAACAGTCCCTCATGACCTTTAATCTGTGCAACAAGAGAGACATTGGCATAGCTTAAAGGATGAACAACACTTGAGACCACCTGTCAGTACTTTCAAGAGCACTTCTCTGTACTATTTGTTTCCTTCACTTGTCTCAAGAAGAAAATCTATTATTTCTCAATAGGATTGATGTGCTCTCCTATATTGTAGCTAAGGAAAAGACTGGCTAGTTGATTAAAGATAACAGCACTAGTTTGTTCAATTGAAATTAATATTTATTCCTTTAAAAGTGCATAGCAAGTAGAGAAGGGAATAAAAAAAACACAAAAATACTTGTTCCGGGAGCATCTGGGTTTTGTTTGAGTCATTAAACAGATATGACAAAAAATCTTTAATTAAAATGACTGTTTGGATAAGTGAGGTGTTCAAACAGACTATGCAAAATGATGTAAGTGGGGTTATAGCAGTATAAGAAGAGTTCCGTCCAAGTCTCATGATTTTGAAATAGTCAGGCTACTCTGAAATGTTTCCATTTGTTTTGCTGCATTCTATATAAATGCATTTTACTCTGTGTGTATCTTTTACAGCTCAGAACACAGGCATAATAATAATGTAAGCACTAATACAAAAATTAAAAAAAAAACGCACTGAAAGGAACATAATGAAATATGCTCTTCAATATCAAGGGGAGATTCTAGGAATTTTAGCTATGCATGGAAAAATATTATTGAGCTTTTGGTACTGAAATTATCTTCAAGAACAAAATAATAAATAAGGAATAGGCCAGAGTCTTTTAACTATTAAATCAAAAGATATTTATTGTAACTGAAGTGTTATTTCTTTATAAACAGAACTTAGTGTAAGAAGAAACAAAGAAAAAAAAAAGAAAGAAGGAATGAGAAGGGAAAAAGAGTAGGACATATTGTAGACAGACTTTTGGGCAAGCAGAATCCATGGGTAAAAATTCCTAGAGTAACAGCTGGAAATAGTATAATAATAAATAACATAAATAAGGTCCAAGACTGCTGCCAACATGAGACTGAATCTCACAACTGCAATACAATCAATAAAAATCTTATTTGATATTTCTCCCTACAACAAGAGAACAGACGTTAAATTTAAGTACTGTCGCTCAACACATTCTTTTTCCTTCCTATCCTTCTGTCTGTAATTGCCATTTAACAGCGTCAAATAGTTATCTGTACCTTGCAATTTTTACTACTGATAATTCAGTCTTCTAGAAGTGAGGTCTCTCCATTTGTGGTATAGTCGGTTATTCCTGGGTTATTTGTAAATAATAATAGTAGAAGGATTAATACCCTGCTGTGAACAGACCTATCCTGGTAAAGGGAAGAAGGGCAAGATGTAACCTAACATTTCCAATCCTATCTTCTTCTGATAAATATTCTCTATTTGGCTCTATTTGCTACCTACCACAGAAATGTGGAGAAAGCAAAGCTATAACCGTTAATATTTTCTCAAACCATGAGCAGGGCCAAATAGCCTGCAGGCAATTTGTAAGTTTGATGTTATGAGCTCAGCAAAAGGTGCACTGCTGGAGATTGGATGCTGTGCTTGACCTAACCATCGAAGTTGCGTTCCCGCAGTGCTGTATGATGTGATGTACATCGTAACTGTGTAAATGCTGAGGCTCCAGGTGTAGGAGGGAGGCAGATTTTATGGCATAGTCCCACATCTCTGTGTTGTCTCAAGCTGATATGGCTTAGAGGAGAGGGTTTGTGCAGGATGTGTCCGTGTTACACTTCAACATAAATCCTTATTGCCTTGCAATATCTTTTTTTTTTTTTTTTTTTCCCTCAATAGTGTACAAAACCTGTCTGCTGTTTAATTTCTTCCTTTTATTTCAGGGTGAGAGAGGAGCTCCTGGCCTCCCTGGGCAGCCAGGAGATAGAGGTGTACCAGGAATCGGGTTGGCTGGACCCCCTGTAAGTAGCAGTCTACGACCAGACAAAAAAATAGCTATTGCCAACTGGCTCAGCTATGTCGAGAACCTAAGGGACATTTTACCCATTTGCACTGAAGGTGCAAATTACAAACTGTCCCAGAGGTGGCCGTTGATAACTCAGATGTCTACACGTTTTGTGAGGGTTCCTGATACATTTTTTTTCCAGTTGGAAGAGAAAGGCAAGAAAGTGCTATCAGAGTGACTGATATCATTCTGTGTTTCTTGTGACTTTTCTGCAACATCTTGGCAGGTTGGCTGTGGATGTGATTTGAGATCCATGCTGAGCCACAAGTATTGAGCTAATGGGGACATTTAACCTTGCTCTCACCCCATTAGAAGGGATGGATGTGACATAACATGTCCACATCAGTGACCCAGTCAGTGCTCTGTTAAATACAAAACCAGGTTGATTGAAGAGCTATGTTCCAAGAAAGTCAATGTCACCAGTTTTTCCACAGAGGTTCAGCAAGACCTTATGCCCTTTCCTCTTGAAGTTGTAACCTTCTCAGTAAGCCACAAGGTGTATCTTGGATTCTGCCCCACAAAGTTTAGATGTTCATGTCGTCGAGATGAGACTCTTCTACTGTCATAAGGATTTCTCTTGGGATTATGGAGATTTAGGAGTGCTTCCAAATGTGCATTGTATGTGCAAGCAAACATGTTCAGGAGGAAGCAAACTTCAGTCCTAGCTGTAATTGCTGGAGGACACCAGAGTCCTTGGCAACACTTTGTACACTCCCTCGTGTTATACCTGTCAGAACAGTAAAGGCAGTCTCCCAGACAATGTTTCCGTGCAATGGTTATCAAGACACAATAGGTTCCCAGCAAGCACAGGTATTTAACTTGAAGTGGTGCATCAGAGTGCTGTACGATACGGGTTGATAAATTCTAACTTCATTCTGCCCCTGCACTTAATAATGGGTTTTTCAAAACTATTTAAACGCCACTGCAGAGGTGTGAGGTCAGACTTGTTTTGGTATGTTTGGATACCACTTTGATTCATCCGTGCCCGATATGAGTAACACATGACTCTTATGGTATTGCTACAGAACTTGCATGCCTTCCTGTCAGCTTTGTGTACTCAGTTGTACCTTTTTAAGTTGCATTCCCAAATGAATAGCAGGCACAAGCCCACTGAACTCTATGCTTTGACCTTATTTGAAGAAGTTTCAGATTCTGTGGGATGTTTTCCCTTGTGTTAGAGGTGGATGAATGCAGTTTGCTTCGGAACCCAGAAGGGTTGACATATCCCAGCCCAAGGATGCAGTTCTACATCCCCTGGTCCATCTTGGAGTGAGGCTAAGCACGTATTCCCAACAGGGACACACACTTGGTGCACACAGACATACACGTGCAGCCATGCACATTAGCTGGGAGAGAACAGCTGGAGGAGAAGAGCAAGATCAGTGACTTTATCAACACCCATACAAAACTAACCAGTGACGGAAACATGAATGAGAATGGCTTGATCTCACTCTTACCTTCTGACTGATGAGCAGTGAAGCAGTCGACTGGAGCAGTCGCTCACTGGGCTTTCTTTTCTTGTTTTAGTCTGAGCTTTGACATTTCCTTTATCCTTTTGTTTTTTTTTTTTTTTTTTTTTTTTTTTGGTTTGGTTTGGTTTGGTTTTATTTTTTTTTTCCATTTAATCTGTCTAGTGTTTTCATCCATCAATTCAATCCCGGGCGAGTGTCCTGTGAAACTTGCTCCTTTTCATGACCTTTCTCTCTCTACTTTTTCATATATCTGTGCTTTGGAATAAGCTCTGGTCCCAGCCAAGTGGGATATTAATGTTGATCTCTGCTGCTGTTTTCATTGCTGTGTCTTCTGTCCCTTCACAGGGCCCTGTAGGACCTCCAGGAGACAAAGGGTCATTGGTACAGTATGTCTTTCTAACTACATACAGATTTTATGGGGAGGGGGCGAACTAATTATTTTTGTTTGTTTGTTTTTGTTTTCTGTCCATGATTTTGTAAATGCATGTTTAATTTGTTTCTTTTTGCCTAAGGATGGCATTGTCACAGAGTAGAGGATAACCATCCAAAGATGTCCCTGATCTTATCACTTTTATATTGTCAACTACCATTCTGCTCTAGTGGTTTGTAAGATAGGATTGATTCAGGCTCTTGATGAAGTGACAGATTTTCATTATCTGTCAATGCAAGCTCAAAGCTGGAAACAACGTATTACTGATTTAAACATTCCTTCATAAAATGTATTTTGAGGCATATAATTACGCTGTTATGTCTTGTAATTGATGGAGGTTGCTCAAAGATTTAAAGCCATTTTTAAGGATTTTGCATGCTTAACTCTTACAGAAAACCTATTTTCGAGTATTGATAAAACACACCTAATTCACAAAACTATAGTTTTAAAAGGATTCAGTCCGTGAGTATGGAAGAAGTAACTGGATACTATGATCTTCCTATCCCCTAGCATGAAATTCAGGCACTGTAGCCCATTCCGGTGCATACTAGCTTAGTGCTGAAGGACTGACACCTTTTTTTCTCCTCTCTTACCCTGTGGTCAATCATATTTTCTCCTTGTTCATGAAGCTACCTGCCTATAATGAAAATTCATTATTGTTTTTCCAATGAAAGAATGTAAAGCTTCATTTTAGTGATTCATATAAAGTCCTTTGAGGTACAGAAGTGGCTGATAATTGTAGTAGCACAGTATGGGATCTTTTATTTTTTATTTATTTTTTTTTTCCTTAAACTAGCTGTGACTGTAGTTGTTGCTAACCGTCGTTTGATACCTGCTGTTCATTTTCCTGGATCTGTTTCTTTCCCTACCAGGGTCCCCGTGGTGTACCTGGTATCCCTGGGCCACAGGGGCCTCCTGGTCATGATGTGAGTAAAATAAAAGCTTAAGAGTGCTCAAATCTGACTTTTGTAAAAATCATGCTTGTACTGTCATTGAGTGTTAATGGGATGATCCAAGAGAGATGGCTCACAGAAATGGAGCTGAGAGCCCGTGAGAACATGTTGGGCAGGACATCAGGGAAAAGAAAAAAGTAATTAGAGTGAAGAATAACCTCAAGGCACGTGTTGGAAGCTTTATAAGTGAGCCATTTAAAAGTGACACTAGAGAGGGAACTTGGCAGTTAACACTGGGGAATGATCCCACAAAGCGAATGTATGATCATTAAGCTGTTCAGGAAATTCTAAAAACAGCTGAAATAAGTAATCTGTAATAGTTCTATGAAATAGGACTGGAGCCATTAAAAAGCTGTTTTTGCGTGAGCTAATTTTGCTGACTTTGCTGTACATAGGAGATCATGTTTTAACCTTGTCTCAGCATGTTCCTCTAACTCCGGCCATCTCAGCGGGTGAGTCATGGTGCTGCTGAGGAACAGAGGAAAATGTGACAAGGACCCAGTCGGAAAGCTGACCCCTATCACTGCCCAACTTTGGCACAGTGTTCAATTAGGAGGGGAAGAGGATGTTTCTCCTCTGCTGATCATGAGCTCAATGATGAGCTGTTCCCACAAACCAGTTGTGGGAGAAGACTCCTCAGGAGTGACTCCGAAGATTTTGAAAGGCTGAATCTTGGTGTTTGTGCTTGTGAATGCTGTGACGTGAAGGGATATTACAGTGTTTCCTAGGCACTGCTTTCTGATGTTTTGATGCCCAAAATGGGTACCACTTATGAAGTCCAAAGATTTTTCTTCTCTAGTGCAACTTCACTGAAGTACATCAGTTGGCCTAAAGGATGTTCCTTAGTTTAGTATGGACTTCCCTTAGCATATGGAGAGGATCTTTTCTATCCTCCTGCTCTTCTCCTAAGACAATCCTTATGTCATTGGTATTCCTGCACACCCCATCATGGAAGAAAATACCTGTTCTCTCCATTACCCCTTGTCCCTGAGCAACCTTTCCTGACTTCACCTTCAGTTTTCTGCCTTAACTCAGATATTTGAGTTCTTCTAGCAAAGAGGTCATAAACAGGAGATAGAATAGAGGGGTTTATTAAAAGTGTATTGTGTGAAGAAACTGGCTTTTCTGATTTTCCTGTCTCTGCTCAGATCAACATTCATTGGTCAGCTTTTGGAAAGGTGGTATCATTATCCTTAAATCTTTGCTTTTCCACACAGAAAGTTACTCTATCATATTATGATACTCACAAAACACATCCTATTGCACAAATTGTTTTGACTGTACTACATATGTCTTAAAATCTCTCTGTATTCTCAGCAGTTACCTGAGAAGTGATTCTACCTGTGTTTCAGGTTATGTAAATATAACTACATATACTTCAGGGCACATTTTAATGTTTCTTGATAAAACAGCAGAGATATCTATTTTGACAAGATCATACATTTTCAGTTTTTTGATCTCTACTTTTGTTTATGATGAGTACAAAGTATTTTGGGTTTTTCTTTTGCAGTCTTCTATATCTGCGTAGCAATCCTGTGCTCTTTGAATCATACCCACTTTTGCACCCTGTTGTGTTTAAATAGTGTGTTTCATCAGTTAGAGAAAGCTCTGATTTGAAATGCTAATATCACCTTGCAATGTAATTCCCAAGCCAATCAGTAGCAGTAGCCTTAGTGATTTTCCTCAATGTCTTGTCTTTTGCTGTGGCCTTTGCTGCTGCATTCCATGTTTTTTTTCTGAGACTACATATTTTTTTTTAAGTCATATTTACATCCAATGTGTCACTACATTAATTTTCCCAATTGCACACTCATCAGATGCTCTTGAAAGTGTGTGTAGCATAAGCTGTCATTTTCCCTGACAATGTCAAATCAGAGTTGCAGCTACATTTGCAGAGATGAGATATTAAATACTTGGATTTGACCAAAGTAATTTCCCATTAGTGAACAGGTTAGCTTTTACATGCATGCATCCCAACCTCTTTCTGTTGCCCTGGAAGCAGCATGTGCCATGATTTTTTTTTCTTTTTTTTTTCCCAATAGTGTGAGGTCACCTTTTGAAAGATCTATTCGTAGTTTGATCGAATGTCAAAGACTCAGGATAGTACCTTGTTTTATTAAACTTTAGATTTTGAAATTCTTTTCTCAGATTCACAGTACAGTTGTGCCTGTTTGGCTTTGTTCTAGCATGAGTTGTTTTTTTATTTGTTTGAACTGCCCCACAAAGCTCATTATATCTATCAGTTGCTAGAGTCTTCTTCTGGGGCAAAACAAGAGCTGGACTTCTTACTGCTTTTTTCTTTATTGTTCTTCTCCCATTTGCAATATGTCTGTAAATTTGCATATTGTTTAATTAGCTGAAGTCCCACTTTCTAAAGCTTAACAAATGCCTTCAATGGGCTTTTGTATGGTCTTTCTGCTGTTTTTCTTTGTAGCAAGTCTACTTTGCTCCACAACTGGGCTATTATATATCATTTCTACTTCCATGCCCTCAGTTCCTTCAACTATTTATTGAACTTTCCTGTGGGGGGGAAAAAATCAAAACTCATTTTAAGATAGCAATATTTCTTGTATTGAGTATTAAAAAAGTGTAGCCTTTAGTGCTTTCTTTGGAGAAATTGCCCAGATCTGTATCATGCCCTGAGAGCTGCAAAAAATAATTCAATGTATTTCTCTGGAAACATCCACAGTCCTCTCCTTGTCTGCAGGAGGATAAAATGCTTCCAAATGCCTACCTAGTTTCCTTAAATTAAAATACAGTCTGGCAAAGATATTCTCTTGTCCTACTGTTATTTAATAGGATCTTTCTGCTTTTTGATTATGCTAAACATAATTAATATAAACATTGACTTAATTATTTTAAAAATTAAGCTAATTATTTCTGGTAATTAAGTTTTAGTATTCCTGGAAAGGTAATCTCCTTCTGCATTTATTTTTATAATTGTGAAACCTTAGTGGCTACATACATTAGTACCTCTGGGTCTGAAAGGTAGAGTTTTCTGTTCCATTGTGAGTTTATTCATCTAGTTAAAAAGTCAGAACCAGTGATCCTTTGTGTTTGCTTTAAAGTCCATACACCACAAATCAAAGCACACTTATCAAACCTCCTGCTGACTTTTTATTCCTACAAACTGTAAGCTGCTTAAGCTATTGCATTTTTTTCTTTAATTGCCAATTTTTAATAGTACCTCACTTTTGTAAGTCTTCAGTTTTATTGCCCTATGTTACAGGTTTCTTTATAAGCATTTTCTTTTATTTTCAAATCCGTCATTTATCTGAGCACTGCTGTGTGATTTCCATCAGTATCCAGGCTGAGGCCATTCCTATGTGTCAGATTTTGCAGGAACATTGCATATTCTGGATACAGTGCATCATACCTCTTCATCTCTAACTGCTTTTCCCCACACTGATACACTGCAACATTCTTCCTTTTTGATGTTCTGCTTTATCTCAGCTCCTGTTGGCTATAAAACTCAAATGCATTTCAGGAGTTTATAAGGTTTCCAAATGATGGTCATTAGTTTGGTCTGTGAAGCAACAGCTCTTCTCTCCAATGCCATGCAGGTTTTAGTGCAGATGCTTTATTTATTTATTTATTTTCTTTCTCTGGCTTTATCCATTTCCCTCTCATGCTATTCAGCCTGTCAGATGCACTTATACCTTGCCTTCCTTCTAGCATTTTCATTCTGCTCTGAGCGATGTTTGCAGCCTGGCAATAGCTGAGAGCTTCTTTTTTATTATTATTTTTAATTCTCTGCCTCTATATTCCAGCAGTCTCTCATCTATTTTACACTCTGTTTCCAGTTGCTGCCTGCTCTCTGATAATGCAACATGCCAAAGTATTATCATTCCGTACCTGATTTATTGAACTTGTATCAGACAAGAATTCCTCAAAGGATGTTTTCCTCCTGCAGTCTTGTACCTTTCAACTATTTGACTTTTCCAGGATACCCAATGATTTTCTGATTCATCAGACATGGTACTTAGCTTGATTTCTCAGCCTGGCTTATTTGCCAGTGCTAACGATGCCTCCAGCTCCACAGCGTACAGCATTCATGCAAATAGCTCCATCTCCTTTTGTCTCAGACAGTTCTGTTGCTACACAGATGTCTAAGTCATACTTAAATCTTTCCCAGGATTTCAGTTTTCGATTATATTGTTGTCTCCAATTCCTGTCCATTAAGTCGAAGGCTTATTGTTCACTAAGAAGCGTTCAAAGTGGGCATAGCAAGAAAACAATCAAAGTTTTTTTCAGATTTTCTCTCATGTTGGCAAGAGGCGTGGAATGCAAGTTTGAAGTGAGACACAAGGAAGAATTTCACATTTGTCCTGTATTTCTAATTGTGATATGACAGGTTTTCAGAACTGTGCCTACAGACACACTCAGTGCGTTTAAGTCATTAATTCTCTGTGTGACCTAGAAACTCCCCGTCTGGTTGTCTGAATAGGTATCGTGGGCCTCATGGGAGAGTGGATATCAACTTCAGACAAGGTGATTGACAGAACTCTTAGCCTACTTCCCAACAATGTATCCGACTAATTCTTACAGGTTGAAATGTTGGACAGTTTCAGAGTTTCCCCTGAGGAGACCCTGCTGAACTTAAGTCTAATTTAGAGATGCTGCTTGTATGGTTCAGAGTATTGACTAGCATCCTGAGCAGAGAATCTCTTTGCCCTGGAGACTTCCCCAGGGGGTTCCTGCTCTATTATCAATCAGACTAAACACAGACAAGAAGATAGAAATAAAATAAAATAAAATAAAATAAAATAAAATAAAATAAAATAAAATAAAATAAAATAAAATAAAATAAAAT
>JAVCKT010098488.1:0-10700 GCA_032273925.1 Rhynchotus rufescens
GTTGTGGAGTCTCCTTCTCTGGAGGTCTTCAAAACCTGCCTGGATGCTGCCCTGTGCCACATGCTGTAGGTGTGCCTGCTTGAGCGGGAAGGTTGGACTAGATGATCTTCTAGGAGTTCCTTTCAACCTTGAACATTCTGTGATTCTGTGTAAAAAGTGATCTTTTCCTGGATGAAGGCTTCGCTGTGGAACGTTAAGTTTCCTAAAATCTAATTAATACAGAAATAACTGCTCAGATTTTTTTTTCTTAATAAAGAGGTGAAGTTATCCTGTAGGTACTTTGTAGTCTTCCAAAACATCTATTTTTGCTACAATCAAAACATTTCACACAAAGTACACGCTTGTTCCAAAATACAGCTCATTTTGCCTTCTGTTCTTACCCCTTTAAAGAGAATGGAATTGGTGTTTTTTTGTTTTGTTTTGGTTTTTTTTTTTTGATTTTTTTTTCCAGCACTGCCTATTAAGGATTCCTTTTTTTTCTATAAAAGGACTCTACAGAGTCCTACAGATAATGCGCCCTCATGTACTGCACAGTTCTGAATCCTCTCATTGTGCTGCACTGATTCTCGTTAATTTATTGTATGAGGGACACATGATGAGGTACATCAAAGATTGGCAAGATTAATTACAGCAGCTTTGCAGAGCTGCCATTAAGATAGGAGAGGAACTTTTCAAGAATATTCTGAGCCATAATTTAGAGAAGAGTCCTGTGGACTATGCCAGTGGCAGTAGTCAAGGTCAAGAAATTTTTCTTGCCTTACACAATAGCTCTCAGCAGGAAGAAAAAAAATAAGGTGGTTTCTGGCTGTGTTTTGTAGCAATTTAGAAGCTTTCCACCTTTAAGACTTCATTTCTATGTATAGAGAAAGCGTATGACTGGAATTTGCACTGGTGCCACTGTTAATCTTACCTATACTATTGCAGTTTAGGAGTGGGGGGAAGGTGACATAGGCACTGTGTAGCAAAAGATGTACCCATAGGACTTCTACTATTTTCTCATCCCCTACTTTCAAAACATGGCTATATCATGAGATCTCTCTCTGGAAGATTCCAGAGATACATGTTAATCAGCTATTAAAACCAGCAGGCTTCTATCAGCATCATTAAAGTGTATCCAAGGTATGACTGCCCCTTAGCTGACCTTTTGCTTCCTCAGGGGTTTTCCCTCTACAGCATCTTCAGCCTTTCCTAACCCCTTCACAAACCCTTTTGTCTTCCACAAACTGAAGTCCTACACAGCAAAGTGATCTTTCCTTTTCCACTAGTTAACATGTTTCTTGTGATCATCTCTGGAAATGGAATATGCTTCTGATCTTTGCCAAGGAAAGGAATATCCAGGTTCTCTGTATGTCCCAACACTGGTGTCCTCCCACTGCAGGGAGACAAAAATATTAGCTTGCCAACTGGAACATAGTTGTTTCTGAGTCACTGCTGGTGCTTTGAGTTATCTACTGATATTTCTCTTATCTCCTATCCTACTTGGAGAGACAGTGTGAGGAGAATATAAGTGCTATCACTGTAGAATTCATCTGCTGCTTTCCTCATAGACAAAGGAGGCCGTTTGAGGCAGGATTCTGTGGCTGCCAGACTCTTCTGGGTCTTCTTAGTCCCAGACTTCAGGCTTGCCTCACAAGGGCACAGAGTTTTCCTACCTTGCAGAAATAACAAGGCATCTGCCATAAACAGAGCTTTTATGCACCATGGATTCTTTTGGTTACGGATTTTTTTTGGGGCAACTCAAATAGAATATTTTTTTCCAGATTATTTACGTAATCAAGAATAGTTATCAACAGTACTGAAATTTTTCCTTAGAAAAAATACAGATCTTAGCACAGGTATTTTTTCTACTCATTCTGTTCATTGTTTATTACAAATAGCAGGGAGTTTTTTTTTTTTTTTTTTTTTTTTTTGTCAAAATGATTATACCCTTGGAATGGCAAAATGTGTGTTTAAAAAGGTGAAGAAATGCACAATTTGGACATCTGCATTTACAGCATTTACAGATGTAACTCAACAAGAGAATGATTCATTATGATATGAAGTATGTATGTTTTTTATTCTTTAAGTATTAGTTAATATCTCACTGTTTTCACTAATAAACGACTAGGTATGAATCATTGCACGCTGCATGAGTTACAGAACTTCAGCTCCTGCTGGGAGAGGTAACAAACTGTCCTGCAGGGTGTGAAAGTTGCAGCCTAGTCCACAGAGAGCCCAGACCCTTCTGAGCCAGAATGATGAACTGTTGTAGGCTGTAATAGCTCAACAAGGTCAGATAGCTTTTGTCCTTGCACAGTGCTGTAAGTGAGGATCAGGTTAGGACACTTACCAGTGGCTGATGTTTCTTCCTACTCTCAGTTAAGCAAGTTTTCCAAGTTGATATTTTGTTGTATGTTTTTGCTTTCCTGGCCTCTCTCATTGGGTCAGAAGATGTGTATGTTTAGAACCTTTTTGTTTACCTCTCATCTGTGGAGTGGGAAAAAGTTACTCATAGCTGAACTCTCACGGGATAATTTCCTGAGTCTCTGCGTGGTGATTTAAACTGGTGCTGCTTATGTGTTTTCAGTCAGAGTACATAGAAGTTGAATTTGCAGAAGTGATATGACAAAGTACAGGTATGTTTTCTTTGAAAAATAGAAACAAACACCAATGTTACCAACAATGCCAAAACAGACCAGGAACTTCAGTAGTTTTGTGTGGATTTCAGTGTTATGTGTTCTCATCATCCTGCCCAGTCTTTGGCTGTCTTTGTTTTCATTTTCACATGATGGTGCTTTTAGACTGAAGTATTTCAGGCACTGCATCTTACGCAATGTTGTTCTTAAACATCTGAGACCAGGGTGCCTATCTGTGTATGACGAGGATTACTTTATTGCTGATTTACTAGAGATCTTGGAAGCTTATTTATAACTGTTTACATACATTTTTTCAACAATTCTGATTGCCTAAAGCTACAGCACATTCACTGATTATGTACAGTGTATAACCCACATTTGGCCCCAGGCAAATGGAGTGATTAGAAGACTTGTGCACTGTGGAGATAAACACAAGATAAAACCTGTGGAGATAAAACCTGGGAGAATTTCCCTAAAGCTTTGCCTGAATTGGCAAAATAGTATGATTTTAAAACAAGATAATTAGTACCTGGCATTTCTTGCTGAGGAAAAATCTCTGCTACCTGCCCTCCTCTTAGAAATATCTACATTATACCTTGATAATGGAAAACATGTATCAGAAATCCAGGGTTTTAAGAGAAAATGAACTAAAATAGTATATGATAACCAACAGTTTGACTTGTCTAGTAACTTTTGTAGGATGGTAACGCTTGTCATTTTAAAACAGTCTTTTCTCCTATTGTGAATGTAATCTGAGAAAATAAATGCTTCAAAGACTTTCAAGAATTTCTCTGATATTGCAGGCTGAGTTAAGGATTTGGGGAATTTCCTTTTCTATCTGAGGAAACAAACATGAGGAATCCTAAACTTCCTGCAAGTTCTGATCTTGTCCTAACTCTTAACAAAGATTTCCTAGATACCAACATCAATGGAAAAGCTCCCATTGACTGAAAAATTAAAGGATTTCACTTGCAATGCATTTGCCTTGTTCTAGTTTTGTTTTAAACCCAAGAAACTCTAAAATTTTGTGAAGTAGCTTTTTTTTTTCTCCTGTTGAAAACTTTACTCACCTTATCTCTGCTTTTAAGAAAGTACAAGAGCCTATGTACAAGCTATATGTAATTTGGATTTCAGTAGAAAAGTAATGGCTTTTATTTCAGTACAAACCAGTCTGTAACTGTCTTAGGCCAAAGCAAAACAAAGCCAAGCAATTATTTTTAAAATAGCACCATTTGTTAGGCCAGACCAGCATTTTTTTCTGTAAATCACTAAAAGAAAGTTATTTATGCCAAGCACTTTCCTCACCTCTCTAGTGGATTCCCACTGAAAGGCCAGTAGGACTTGGGGCACTGCTCCAAGGCGGAGCTGTGTGATCTACCTTGTCCCCAAAGCTGGACAAATCTCAGGTTTGAAACCTCCTGGAAGGACAAGCTAAGTGAGAGTTACCAGGTAGTTCTGGGATACTTCTTTAGTGTCCAACAACAGATTTAGGAGGGGAATGTAACTGCCAGCTCTTAACCAGACAAAGTGATTGTACGGATCGACTCTGCAGAGTTTCCTGTTCTGAAATTAAAGTGGTCAACAGTCTCACAGGGAACTGAGTCACAGTCATTGCGGTTTTGCTGGGGAGTCGGCGCTGTGTGTGAAGAGCTGTCTTGAGGCAGAGGAACGAGGGCTGTCTGCTCCCACTTAAAAACAAAACAAAAACAAAAACAAAACAAAAACCACCACCAGGCGAGCGGTGGAGGCCCCAAGGTGGCTCGTGGCTGCCCTCCAGTGGCGGCCGGTGGCCCCAGCTCCGCTCGGGGCTGTGGGGATGGCGGCAGGAGGTGGCGGCCGGAGCCTCCTCTCGGCGCTGCCTCTGCAGGAGAGGCCGCCTGAAGCTGGAAGGGTCAGCGCAGCGGAGGTCGGAGCTGGGACCCGTGGGGAACTGCTTGCTTTTGTCTCACACAGTAAGGTGTGTGGCCTGCAAGAACCCTGAGCCTGGCAGGTTTGACTCCTCTGATCTCCAGTTGCTGCAATTCACTCTCTAGCACTGGATTGCTTCTGAACAAGTCCACTACTGACTTAATTCTGACTAAATCCTATACCACAGAATAGCATTCAATCTAAATATGATGACATCAATACAAAAGGAAGCAGTAATTAAGCTATAATTACTTTTCTTCCCCCTCCCCCAAGATTGATCACCACCATCATTAGTTTTTTGGTCTAATTCTCAAATTTCTGCTACTAGAGATCACCTAGAGGTCACCTTTGCTATAGCCTTTCAGCAATCTCTCTCTCTCTCTCCTTTTTTTTTTTTTTTTTCCCCCTACGAGGAATTTTTATGCACTGAAGTCAATCTACTTTATCAATTATATTTTCTAAGCCAAAAAGATTAAGGTAATAAATAAACATCTCTTATCCATTTCTCAGAACACTTTATGGCTTATGCTTTTACCTTCAGCTATTCAGTTTTAATAGCATTTTTACAATGTAGGCATGAGTACAGCATACAGTATTTTGTTGTAGGACTCCTCAGGGATATATAAGGACACATCACTCCCAGCTTTTACTACTATTCCTTGTTTATATTTCCATTTAATCCTCTTAACTGGAGTAGGGTCCCAGGAGTCCATGTTGGACCTAAATGGCCTTGGTGATTCAAGACTACTGTTCAGAGTGTCTACTTTTCCATATTTAGGTAAGACCTTTGTGTGTCCAGTCTAAATACTTCATTTTGTATTTGTCTACGCTGAGACGCTACAATGAATGGACTCGTTTGACTGAATAAGCTAGGTCATATCCTGCCACTGACTTGCTATAACATTATCAACTATTCTGGCAATCTTTATGTTAACCTTAAATTAGAGGAATGACTTCTATGTTTCCTTCAAGAATATTCCTACTACCATTGCCCATGGAATGTCACAAGAAAAAGCTTTGGCTAAATATTGCTTTTTTAAGTATTTTTTTGTCTGATAGTTAACCACTTTCTAGGTCATTCAGTCTGTACTGTTTTTTTTTTTAATATATAGACCAGCAAAACATGTTAGACTAAAGCAAACAATTTTACCAATGCCCATGTATTTTTAATCAGTGCAATTATCTTTCATCAGACTTCCAGCTTTGTCTAAGAACAAACCTAGATGTATTTGACTATGTATATATATTTTTTTTTTCTAAAAGAGATGCTAATTGCATACTGATTACATGACACTTTCCTCATCTAGCAACCATTAGTGCTCCTTCAATTTTCTGTATTTATTTCCCTTATCTCAGGTGAACATAATTGGGACAGAGATCACTTCTGAGAACCGCAATGCAAGTTTCCTACAAATTTTAATAACCACCAAACAAAATATTGAAGTCTTCCACTCTATCAGATATCTGACATTCTTTTTCTGCAGAAAAGTTCTTTTTGATGCTTGTATGACGAATCTGCCATCAACCATAAACCCAAGTCTTGCTGCTTTTTAAATATGGAAGAAACCATTCATATTAATGTTTGTCTTTTCTGTATTTACTATAGGCATATAGTAATAGGGCTATATATTTCAAATGAAGTGCTTTTGCCTCCTGTCTAGATCATTTCAAGATGACTTGCCTTTTCTTTAGATCTGCTGGTCAAGACTTCTTTCCCTACTGTGTTTAGCTTTATTTAGCACTGCGTCAAACTTCATTAGCTCTTAATATAAATTTATTACTGTTGCTTTTCTTTTTCTCCTGTTTATTAAATAATGCCCTTACTGCCAACTGTTACTTTTATTTTCCTATTAAAGCAGTCTTGTTGTCTTCTTGATTTCACAGTTAATGCCCTATAGTGTGGATGACAGGCCATCAAGTTTATAATTATTGCTTCTGTGAGATGCTTCAATTCAGGACTGGATGTCCTTTGATAAGCACTCAGATTAGTTGAAAAAAAAATACAGATCGTAGTATTATAGATCTAACTCTATAGATTCATAATCTTTACAATTTAAAGGGAAAAAAAACTGTCAAGTTTTAATGATGTAATCAGCGGCCAACCTGGTTATTGAGATCAAAAATAAACTGGTATGAGAGAGATGGTAGATAGAGACATGACTGTTTGAAAAGTATAAAAATGATGCCAATTCCTGTACTTTTGCATGAAATTATAATGCCCTTTCATTTTTGCAATTTCATTAAAAAAGGGGTTTTTTTTTTTGTTTGAATGCACTGGAAAAATGTTTTTGTTTTTCTCTATGAGTTTAAAAACAACCTTGTGCTGATTTGAGAATAACTAAATGTGCTATTCTAACTCTTGTCCTGTTTGAATTGCTTTCAAGAATTATGAATTTTCAACTCACAGTTAGTAGAAAGGTAGTATGTAGAACAGCAGGTTAAGATATCAGGAACTAGATCCAGATTAATTAAAATAATGTATTTCTTCATTCTGTATATATTTCTGCTATGGAACATGTAGATACCGATAACTTAAATATGTTCAAAAAGGTATCGGACAATTTATAGAAGAAAATAATATTGAAGGCTACTAAATACAAAGATATCACTTCTATCTCATGTAATATCTGCCTCACATATCAGTGCCTACTAAGAAGAAATTGCACATTTATTTTTGCTTTTCACTAGTCATGTGATATTAGCCACTTTTGTAGCTAGGATATTGGACTTGATGGAGCTGTGGCCTGATCCAGACCTTTTGAATTTTCTTCTGTACTTGAATCCAGCTGCCTCTGAGTTTTTGTCTTATTCCTCTAAATATAGCAGTAAATATATTCTTCTAAATATATCCATCATGAAGATGTACATGTAGCATAGGTAGGTGAGACACTAAAACAGAATTTCCCCTACCAGTATGACTTTCAGTTCCATGGGCCTTCATAGGCCATTAATTTCTATGTAAGCTTTGGAGTGATGTTATTAAGTTGCTCTTCATAGAAACCCAATTAATTTTATTATCAATCAGTATCTGACACAAAGGCTGCCCATAATAAAAGTAGTAATGCCTAGCTCAGATTCAGAACTGGATCCACTGAGTAGATGTATAGGACTAAGGATTAAGGAATTTTTAAGGAAATTTCAAAGGAAATTTTGACTGTTGTATTTGGTCAAACAAAACAAAGTTCTATAGAGAAAATGTATGATAGTCCTTACAGATAGCACTTTCTGCCACAAAGTTTGATGGTGCAAACTGAGAAACAGTTTCTCTGCTGCATGCAGTTGAGCAGAATTCAGTTTAAAAGACAGAAATAGCCAAGTCATATATAAATTAGATGACATTATTAGAAAACAACTCTGAAAAAGAATAAAAGTCTAATCTGATCAGTACTTAACAATAGTTGATGATTTATTGATTTATCTGAATATATAGTTTCTATTAACAATATTTAATTACATATCAGAAATTCTCAATTTTTGCTTAGTAATTTCTGTATATTCTGTGAGTTTCAGATAGAGAGTAAGTAGAACAGTACATTTCACTCACTTGGACACTATTGCTTTTTTTTCTTGTATCTCCAACTATTAGATAGTATACATTTCAGAGCGCTACTTTTG
Source organism: Rhynchotus rufescens (assembly GCA_032273925.1). Lineage (NCBI taxonomy): Eukaryota > Metazoa > Chordata > Aves > Tinamiformes > Tinamidae > Rhynchotus > Rhynchotus rufescens. The sequence goes on from JAVCKT010098488.1 coordinate 8,139, forward strand.
CCTCCCTGTAGTCATTGTTTCTGTTGGAAAAATAAGTAATTTGCGATGTAATTTTGTGTGCTCTTGCTACACAATAAGGATAATGGAATTCCCCATTTCTCACATTCCTAAAGACTCAGATATACTATGAGCTCCTTGGAGATTCAAACTAAAATGCACTATTTGCCAATTTAATACAATCTAACAGAAAATATCTTGCTTAAAAGTGCAATTCCTGAAACAACTTCTGGGTGGCACAGAAACAACCTTCATTATATTCAAGGAACTAAAACTCTAAAGCAACATTTTACCACAAATGAGATAACTGAGGCTGACACATGCTAGAAAAACCATATGGCTACAAAGGGTTCCGTTTTTAAATGAAGTAGAGTTTTCAGTGCAGTTTAGTAAACGAACCCCAGAAATTGCTGCTAGTAAAAGATAACGAATACAAGAGATAAAATCTAATACTCCACTAAAATATATACTATCGGAAGGAATTAATACATTTTCAAGTATCTTATGAGATACTGCAGTACTTAAGTGCTAGTTCTGTTTCAGATGCTTGTCAACTGAAGCAAAGCACTATACAATGTAGTTTTACATATTGTTAAAATGCAACAGAATCTAATGTTACAGAATAAATATAACTGTGTCAGTAAAGACCACTTAAACAAAAATGACGAAGAGTGTGCCTAGGTTCAAGTTTTTGTGCTGGCAGTGTTTTTGAGTTTAGATTTTCAATTTCCGTGTGTTTGCAACTCAGTGTTCTTGACCACCCTGAACACTCATAAGAAGTAGATTTGAAAAAACAGCTTGATTTTCAGAAGATCCTTGCAGTCTCTTTGCTTAAAGGAATTCAGGTGCAATTCTATGTGTGGAGGAACAGAGATACGAAATAGGGGTTGTCTCTGCAGTATAAAAAGTGAGAGTGCAGAGAGAACCTATTACTACCACCTTTAACAATACTGAGAGTCAGTGATGAATTAGAAGTGAAGTTACTTCTTCCCCTTGGGAAAAATAAAACTTCTCAAAACCTGGTCAACATCTTGTACTAACACAAAATGGTAATACTGATAATGGTATCAGTAACACATGTAGAAACAAAAAATCTCTTAAAGCATTCTTGCTTCTCAGGCATTCTAAAAACTCTGTAAAACTTGAAATTAATTTTTGGAAAAGGGCGTTTCTTACTGATTTCTGTAGAAATCACTCACTGATTTCAGTAAGAGTTACTGAAGGATCACAGAAATAAAAATAAAAAAACCCAATATGCAGTTTGCTTTTGATAATCAATGCTTGTGGTTTTATTTTATTTATTTTTATTTTTTAATCAGTTTCATGGGGTAGAAGTTTTTGGGGTTGAAGTTTCTGGCCCAGAAGTTCTGAGTTGCCACAACCCCAGCTGAAAACAATGGGAGTTCCCCAGATTCCTGCAGATCAGTACTTCTGAAAAACATACTCTATAACTTAAGTGGTGTTGGTGAATGCAGGTTGGTGACAAAATTACTTGTAGAGTTTATAACCGGATGTTCAGAAACATAGCCACACAAAGAAAGCTAATTAGGACAATGCCTTCTATTTCTGCAGGAAATAGCTAACTAAATGGAATATATATATAGAATATATAAAATATAGATAACATATGTAACATACACTATATTATATATGTTGTATATAACATAAAATATAACACATATATAATGTACAAGTACATATGAATGTATATTAATATTTAATTGATATTAAATGTTATGCTTAAATATTTTTATTTTATTTTATTTTATTTTATTTTATTTTATTTTATTTTATTTTATTTTATTTTATATATTTGAATTTTAATTTACAGAATTCCAGAACTTTTTCTGATACAGATCTAAAATAGTAGGAAGGCTAGGTGTCTAGAATCTGAAGACAAGATCTCCTGTGACTTAAGTCTAAAACTCTTTAGAAAAAAAAAGGTGTAAAGTATAAATAAACATAAAAGTCAACATTTAGCTGAAAATATGAGGTTTTAGAGCAATATTTTCATATTGTACATTTTGTTGAATTACAGATATTTATTCATCCAAGGGATGGCGTTAGATAGTAGGCTTGAATTTTTATTTGTGTTTGAGGAATTTGAAATAATTTCTTGGAAGCAGCCCAGAGCTTATGAGGAAGAAAGATTAGAGGTGTCTGTGTGATATAGTAGCCATGCCAGTTAACCAAACCCTAAAAGGATACTGAACTTGACAGCCTGAATGTGTGTTAATTTATTGCTCTTCCTAGTTGAACACTAATAGGGTATATTTTAACCTGTCCCACGACTTGGAAGATTTTAATAAATTAAAAATATAAAATTGCTTCACACTTGGAGCCTTTTTTACAGTTCACCAAAATAACATACTCCTGTTACTATGTTTTTACTTGTTTTTTTTAGGATGCAAGAGGGTTTGCACTCAAGTTTGCTTCAACAGGTGACTTGAGCCCCTTAGAGTGGTCCTATCTGCAGCAGAGAGGCTGAAGTGTGCCCTGGTGGCCAAGAAGGCCAATGGGATCCTGGGGTGCATTAAGAAGAGCATCTCCAGCAGGTCGAGGGAG
>JAVCKT010098489.1:0-10698 GCA_032273925.1 Rhynchotus rufescens
CGCAGCCTCCCTGGGCAGCCTGGGCCAGGGCTCGGGCACCCTCCCACCAAACAAGCTCTTCCTCACGGCCACATGGAAAACATCTCCATGGACAAGCACAATATAAAGCCAAGCTGGCCCAGTTCCTTATTCCTGTTCACAGCAAGAAGCCCACGGCTGTGTTGGTATCACTGGAGACCTGATGGTAGTCATCAGGAGATACTCACCACGAGCAATATGGCAAAGCAAGTATTAGGTATGATTTACTCCCACGCGCACTTTGTACCCTCCAGGTTCACTTTTCCATTAGAGAACACAATAAGAAAATGTCATGTATAAAAATGAATTAAAATCATGAGAATGCATGTTTAAAACATATTAATGCTTGGGTTGAATGAAAACTCTGGACATAAATCTGCAGGAGAGAAGGCAATCTCAGCATCAGTTCTGTTTTATTTATTTATTGGTCCCACACCAGTAAACAGCCATGGAGCAGAGAGATGGAGAAAATCCCTTTTTAGTCATTAAAAGTTTCTGTACTCGAGATTTCTCATGTCCTAGGACTTGCAAACCCTAAGCTTCTTAGGGCATTCTTGCACCATCTAACGTACACTTTCACATACCTGTCTCTATATATGCAAACACATATGCGCACGCAAGTGCAAATGCATATGCATACGTGATGTGCATATTAAGTGCATGTATGGAGGAATACATGAATATATATGTGTGCATCATGCTGCCTTCTTTTCTTTGAGCTTTGAGATGATGACTTGTTTGCCTAGGGGAGCAAATCTAAGGGTCTCTTTTCATGCAACCTATATCCTCCCTCAAGCAATAGGCCACGTCATACTGTAGTCCCTGCATTAGGCATAGAAATGAGGGCTAAAAACTTGGGCCTTACTCTTGAGGCATAGAAGAAGGTGCCTGACACAACCATAATGTCTCCAAATGTCCCAGCTTACTCCAAAGGACCATCATTTTGGCATGGAAGCCAACTCCTACTCTTTAAATACAGATGCGTGCGAGGGGCGTCTTTCTGGAACATCTGGGATTCCCAACCAGCCGAGAAATTAAAGGTCACACAGCAACTTCTGAGAGGCCCTAAAATTACAGGTGCGCTAAGGAATTTATTATGATTTAAGACAAGATAAGGTAGCAAGGATACAGAGGCAAAAGCTGCAAGTGATTTATTTGCTCTATAAACCAGGCTGTCTCCAAGGAGCAAAATGCCTCTAGTTTCTACATTGCATGCTGACAGCAGTAACTAAGAGCTGCAGGTTAAGGAACCCAGTTAGGTGAATCAAAGTTATTAAACTATTATATAAGATTATTCTTTTTCTTTTTTTAAATTTATTTTAGGAACTTCTATAACCAACTTGAACACTAGGGTAATATAATATGTAAAGTCTCAGACAGGTGTGTCCTGGAACATGTTTTAACTCTCAAAATAAAATAGGTGTTACATTTCTATTCTCAAAAATATAGGGTAACCAATAAAAAAAAATAAGGTAACTTTTTAGACATTATTATATGAAAGTTCAAATGAGCATAAACCAAAGACACTTAAGTAGCACAAATATATTAAGTCCTTACAAGTCTCTGTCTCGTAATGAACCTAGAGATTTTCCAACAACCATGCAATTAAATTACAAAATCACGGACTATGTGTGGATAAAGGCTTGGAAGACTGGCAGGAGCCCTGTGCACACACCAACATCCTGAATTTGACCCAGGACGTCTCTCTCAAAGGCTCACGGGGAGTTGTTTTCAGTCATATTTAGGTCTGTCACCATACTGAAAACACCAAAGCGATGTTCTTAAAAATAATGTTTTTAACTGCATGGTATAAATACCTTGAAATGCAAATGCTTTGCAAACAGCAAGAAGACAGTGCACAGTAAGTTTCTTAGCTATGACTAGTTGTGGTTTTGCCATTTCTAAGTGTAATTTTTTTTTTTAAGCAAAGTTTCAGACATGATGTCATTCACAGACGTTCCTGTATTTTGCTGCTGGTGGTTGCTTAGTTGTCACATTTTGATAAATCTTTGCAGCTTTGGGGATGTACCCCTTCTATTCTGAAGCACCTACTAGAACATTACGCTCAATACTCACATAATCGGGAAGTGGAGGGTCGTTTGAACTGAGGGAACCTCTTAGGGACTGCGTGGCTTGCTCCAAAACTTTGTTGTGTTTTTTGGATAATAAAGAAAACAAACTGCAAAAAAAAGAGAAAAAATATTCAAATAAATTCACAGTTAATATTCTCAGATAGGACAATCCAGTCAGAAGAGATATTTCATTGTATACATAAATTAGAATAAAGACTTTTCTTTAGAAATGCAATGCAATGCACAATAGTTGCATCTGAGAAACAGTAGCAGAATTATAGATAGTCTATACAGTAAATGATAGGAAGAACTACGTACTTTCATAGTTTAGTTCTTCAAATTCAAACTATAACAGGATTAATGGTATACATTTAATTTCATAACCAATACATATTCATTAAAATGCAATTTTTAAGTTCAGCATCTCATCAAATACACTTATTTTCCTTCCTTATCATTAGTACTTGTTATTTCAGCGGCCTAATTGTTCAGTATAGAAAGCATCCGAGTCTGAGGTAGAATTATTCAGGGGTTGAGTTTATGCATTTTATTATTATGTGTATTTCTCAAATTTCTTTTAGCTCTAGTCAGGGAAGTATCACGTGAGTTTTCCAAATCTGAAGTTGGAGGTCCACACAAATGGAGAGAAATAAAGATATTTTTTCATGTATTTTGGAAAGACCATGTCTTTTTCAAAAAAAAAAAAACCCTAATTTGATGGAGTTAGCAATCCCACATCATCAAAAAAAAAAATCTCACTGTAATTCTTTTGTGCCATTCATACAAATAATAAAAGCCTCAGATGTTACACAGCATTTATATATTTATATAGGCTGCAACCACAGACTTCACAAGATAGCATCAAACAGTGAAACCCATAGATGTGTGGGGCTTCATAAATGCAACCCAGGACAGGCCCTTCTTGCAATAATCTTAAAGTGAGTCTGGGAGAGATGCTAGTTACCTCTGGAAAACAATCAAGCTGCACAGAGTCTGTGTTTTCCATCAGGAAAAATGCTGGCAATCTGCTTCTCCCCAAATGTCTACTCCAGAGCATGGATCTGTGAGGCTTCTAGATGTTCCTTCTCCTGGTTTATTCCGAGATTTTGGATCGAGCAGATACTATGCGGTTGAATCTCTCCACTGCTTTCTACCCTAATTTGAATGCTTGCTTATAAAAATGCTTTTTCCTGTGTTCAGAAACCATGATGATGATATTTGTAAGAAATACTTCCCCCACCCTTGGTACAGGTTATCGATTCAAGGCTTCCTGCATTTAAAATGTGGGATGTTCCTGGAGCCAGAGTTCCCTAGACTAACTAGAATAGTCCTTAGAGGGCAAGGCAGCTCTCTTGACAAACAAACATCAACTACATCTTTAATGCTTAAATGTGTTACTCTTCCCATTGGGTCATACTTGCTGCTGGGACAGGAGCAGTAGCAGGCTCCTTGTTCATCGGATTGAGTTAGAAAAGACTGAGGCCAGCTTAATAATTGAAAAAATAAGGGGCAGTATTGTATTGTAGATCGCCTATATTTCTTGGAATTGGGCCAAATGCAGTGCTCTGAGGAATGTGCTTGGAAAGCTTTTCTGCCCAAAGAAACGCTCAGAATTTGAGGAAGTCGCCTTTTTTTTTTACTTCCTTACAACGTAACATTGCTATCATGGCCTTCGTGGCACGTAGGAGTAAGTTCCCCAGAGCAGCAGGGATTTGTCCCCTTATTGTTAGTCAAGGGTCTCAGGAAAAGGCGAGAGCTTTTCCGATGCGCCTTGCGGGAAGTCACAGGGAATCAGGTCTGTTTCTCAAGAACAAATCTTAGCTCTTAAGAGTCACGTCAAGAGATCCTACCACTCTCCAGTCCTTCTTCAGATGGGTTTCTCTTAGAGAAAGAGCTTATGTTGAAGACGACCTCTGCTGCACTGAAGGCATCCAATGAAGCCGCCCAAGAGTTGCCCAAGAGTTGCACCATGCTCAAGGGGCAGCTGGAGAACTGGAATGCGACAGCCTGAGCCGTCTGCTCGAGACCATACGGCCAAAACAGGGGTGGCCCCGTGGCTGCGAGCGCCCAGGACTCATGGGGATGCTGCCAGCGAGGTGGTGATCTTGGCTTGGGCTCATGTGGCCTGGACATCCAGTAAAACTCCACAATGATTCTTCTACGTGACGCTGTAAGAGCTGAGAAACATTGAGGCTTTCAGGATAACACAACACGCCCCACAAGTGTCAGGAACCCCTTTTTTTAAAAGGGCAAGACCAGGAAACCTGCTTTGTCCCAGCATCGGGATCTTCTGCTTTCCCTTACCCTACCAGCCAGAACCACGCGCTGCCCTGACATGACATAATTCCTGCGAATAAATGTCAACCTGCCACTAACTCGCAGCTATTCATCAGCCCCCCGAGCACATTCCCGGTTAGAAGAGGAAGAGGCAACAAAGAAATACGCTATATTAATAGATTTCCATCCTTTTCCTCCCCATAATCAGCTATTGTATTCGCCGAATGAAATTTCTGTTCGAATTGGAGTGTGGATTTGAAAACTGGTCATTCACCTGAAATAGCGGCGCTCCTTTTGGAAGTGCTGGGATTTTTGAGGCCTTGCCTCAAAAGTGCTGGGGTTTTTGCAGCTCGGAGATTCTGCCGTCAGCACCATCTAGTGCTGCGGAGACAGAATAAGCAGCCAGCAGCCACCCAGGGCCTGGGCTGCGGGGCAGGAGCTGCAGCTTACCCAGGGCATCAGCCTGCGCCAAAAGGTGCAGTTTATTTCATGAAGAAGAAAAGGAAAAGGGGCTCTGACTTACATTTTCTTCCTCCCACCTTCACATTGTTTTGGCACTAAACTAAATTTAAGTATAAAGAAAAGAACTGGGGATAGGTTTTTGGGGGAAAAAAAGCATTTATACAACATAAGTGAAGAGGAAAATGCATATATATTAGTATTTCTGCATGGAAGTGGAATATCAGAGAGCAGATTATTTTCTCTGGCAAAAATGGAGGAAAGTGGGGAAAAGGAGGAGAAAGGAAAGGGAGGGAAGGACTTTTCTTCTTCATATCTTAGTTTTTGCTTCCTTAACACAACTTTGCAGTGCAGTATAACTAAACTGGAGCACTTGAGCACGGCATAGCCAAGCCCTTCGTGCCTGATTTCCATTGCTAAAGTGGCAAGGAGGAGGTAAATCCTCCTAACCGTTGTCTTTGGCACCGGGGCTTTCCTTTGCGAAGTTCTGCTTTCGTGCCGCAGCTCACCGACTTTGCACCTGTGCTACAACACTTGTTTGTGGGATCAGAGCCCAGAACTCCAATATTCAGGTTAAAAGAAACCTCTCCTTGCTGTATCAGTTACGTTTTCCAGAGGGCAATCCCCAAGATCAGTCGAAATGACCCAGCAGGACGAGGGCACCAACGCACAGCCAAGAATTTTTCACACCAAGAATGAAAACAGACCATAGAACTACAGCCAGAAAGCAAGAGAAAATATCCCAAAGGAAATGGTTTAAACTTTTCCACCCTCTATCTCCAGCTCTGAAAACCACCTTGTGAAATACCCATTTCACTTGTAGAGTATGGGAGCAGATTTAGTTACAATCCTCCAAAGGCACTTCATGAAGTTCAGCTCCTCCAGGGCTCTCGGCAGCAGCAAACACTGCTGGCTACAGCAAGAACTTGATTTTGAAGCTGCCACATCTGCACTGTTTGCCACGGAGATATACATCTCTTTATATCGATATGTACACACACATGCATATTTTTATATCTGCACACACTCACATATATATGCGTGAATACCTACATATTCACACCCCTGAATAAGATCAGATATGTGTATATATAGAGGGAATGCAATATAAGTCACACTTGTGTTTTTGCCCCACCAAAGCTGGGTTGAAAAGATCTAGTTGAAATTAAATACTCTGTATAGTCTTGGAGGGCAACCCACACAGTTTAACAATAACAGGGGGGTTTCTGTCATTGTATTTTCCTCATTTCTATGTTTTTTTTTCATATGGACAGGCTATGGAGCTACATGACCCTTTGATCTTACCCACTCTAAACTTTCTGCAACAAAAATAACAAATTATGTTCTGAACAATTAAGCTGTATTAGTACATCAGTCCAGCTCTGTCATAGAACTGCTTACGGATCAATGTTTGACAAGGAAAATAATAGGCTGGACTAAAAGCTCGATGAAATACCAGCTGGGATCTATTAGAGAGCATCAAATCAGGCTACGGATGCACTGAACCAACAAGGCAGACTCAAGTCTGAATGATAAACTCAAGGTCTCCATTTCTGATTTTAAGGAATTATGAAAGCACTGGTTTCTTAAGTCCCTCAATACAAAGTTGTTTTTTTTTTTTTTTTTTTTTTTTTAATTTAAAACAAGACTGGACCTTGATCAATAAAGCAATGATTACAGACTACACAGTAATGGTTGTTTAAGTGCAAGTGATTTGATTACATGGCATGCACACACAAAAATAAAAACCAAACCAGGAACATACAAACTTAATACTCTCAAAAAGCCAATTCCACAGAGCCTGGTGGGGTGGGATGAGGGAAAAAGGCCAATAATGGGAAGTCATGTAACAACTATCTGCTCGATCCACCAAAAATCACAACTGGCAAAGAAAAAAAGCTACGCTATTCTGCCAAAAGGCTAGTTCACAGGAGAGACTGCAGCAGCTTGTGAAGCATCCCAAAGGTAAAAGTAAATCCCTAATTTAGAAAATGAGAAGTTGGCAGAAACTGACAAGAAAAATGGGAAAAAAAAAAAAAAAGAGGAAAATATTGCAGCCAGATTGAAAAACACAACAAGAAGGAAAGACTCTCTGGTACCTTATTTTAGGTAAATTGGATGACCCAAGATAATCCCATGCCAGTTGGTCATTACCAATCCTGAGCATAATAATGTGATAGGTATCCTGAGATGCATTCAAAGGAGGACACCATTGGTATAGACACAACCTTTTAAGATGAAAAAATCAAAAGAAGTCCATCACTAGGCTGGGAAAATGGGGGAAGAACCGGGACAGGGAACCACCAAAGAATTTGGAGATTGCCCAGATACATAAAGCACAGGCAGAAAAAAAAAATACTGCAATAAGCTTGAGTGGGACACTGGCATTAGCAGCCACTGAAGAAAGGAGAGAAGCAGCTGAGGGAGAGAGACCTGGGAGGGAAGAAGCAAATCCCAGTACCCTCTCTGCTCTGGTTAGGCTTAGGGTAATGCTAAGATGTAAAAAAAGAGATGGAAAACTGAAAAAAAGGGACACTTTGACAGCATGGAAGGTAAATGAAATGGCTGGAATTATATGGCATTCTATGATGATATGACAGAAAGAAAGGGAATAACAATTGTGTCTCTCCCCATTCCAACTCACAAGTGAGCTTCTCAAGGAGAAACACTTTGTTATCTAAATGTTGAAAATATTAAACACGCTCTGAATATGAGACTATTGGAGAACCAAAGGCTCCTCCTACTCTCCACACTCATACGCATGCCAAATGCACTATTGTTCTGAATCTTACAGAATTAAATGTACGCCATAAACACTGAAACCCCACGTTATACAAATGTTCCTTAAACAATAGGCTTTTACAACTCATCCATGAACACTGCAGTTGTATTAAAGACAACCCGTTCACACAGAGAACATCTGAAAATATCTTAGCTTCAAAATCTGACGTCTTGAAGTTTAAACCACACCTCAATTCCTCTACAATTTAACAGCACTTCTTCTAGATGTCATTTAACCTATTACTTAAATTATAACAGCAAATAAAACTGTATTTTATGGAAGGAGAGCTCAACTCGCAGCCCAACACAGCCATTTCCACAAGGGGTATCTTTGAATTGCTCAAAGTTGGTAACAACACAAGCGGTCATATCAGAATAAATGCACAGGAATGCTTCATATGCAATGTGGGAAGTAAAAATAAAGAGCAAAAAAGCTCAAAAAAAAAAAAAAAAAAAAAAGAGGGATGCATTGCTGCTCTTTGCTTAAACCCATATTCAACTGCACCACCTTCAACCCAACTCCACCACCAGTTCCACCAGAAGAGTCATTCAGGCTCCCAGGCAAGAGGGGTGAACCCACTAAGATACCAGCCCTCCAAGCAGAAAATAAGATCGTACTTTGTTTTTCTGCTACATTTACCATTAGGTCCATCTGGTTTGTGGAAGTAACGTGAAGTGAGCAAACCTGGGGTGTGCTAACTTCAAAGAGGTAACGAATGCAGATCAAATGGTTTCTCCAACCATCGTTGATGGACATATTCCTCAAATCATACTTAAAGGACCAGGAATGAAAAGGGCTTCACCCCGGTGCTGAAGGGTCTGATATTTCTAGGTTCTTCTTGGTCTCTCTTCTTTCTAGGTCTCCTTGGAAAGAGCCAATAACTGAGACACACAACCTGTTAGTAGACAAACCCTAAAGCATCACAGGGGACTTCAGCATGATCCTGAGTAAACCTATGATTTCTATCCCATCTTCCTGATGAAGAACAGACATTAATTTTTTTTTTTTCCCCTAACCCTACACTCCTGACCTTGGTCATAATACACTAAAACAAGAAGAAAACACTTATTTACTGGGCAGGTGGGTCGAACACTGCAACAGGTTGCCCAGAGAAAGACATCCTATAGTTCGTTCCCCCACTTGCCGCCCGTCAAAAAAACTGCTATTAAATAATTAGGAAATTACATGTTCACCTTATGCCTGTGGTATAATGCACATAAGCAAATTCAGAAGCGACTTCGAAAAATTAATGCAGGTTTTGTGTTCACAAACAGGATCTCCTGCAAAAATGGAATCAAGAAGACAAACACACCAGGAAAAACTATGGAAGTACGGAATCCGAGCTGGTGAGGCAAAAGTAAATATTTACAAAAGTTAGTCTAGAGTTTAATTTGCAGTGAGTGGGAAATGTATTCTTCAACTGAAGGCATAAACTGTTGTGTAGTTCCTGGACAGCTTCCAATGTGTGCTGGAAAACTGATGCTCCTATCACTAGCAAAGTAAAAGCAACACAAAAAAAGCAGTAAAATCTTTCCCCTGCATATTGCTACGGATAATCTCATTCCTCTTTCGTCTGGCATGCCAAATAATACTCTCGTAACTCTCCTTAGAAGACAGAATCGGGGAAGGATGTGGAATACTACACAGAAACATCTTCCTAGCTTCAAGTCACATTAAAGTACAAACTGAATAACCAGAGGGAAAACTGTTGCAGAGGAGAATCCCCAGGGCAAACCCCGTAGAAGCTGCAGATTCGGACAAAGCATTTAGCCAAGTGCTATTTATCTGCTGTATTTTCCTGTATTTTTGCAAACTAAATTCAGGAAGGCTTAAAGCTATGGGGAAAAACGTATGCAGGCCAGTATAAACAGAACGTGTGTTTTTAAAACTCAGGAAGGGTCAGGCTAATTATAGGGTTCATTCTGAGCTAAACAGCCACGAATCTGCCCTAGGAGTCTCCAGGCATGAAGGCAATTCCTTTTAATATTCCCTGTGTTTGCCCTGTTAACATTTTATATGAAAACTGAATGGGCAACGTGTCCACAGTATTTCCAGCTCATCCACTTGCAGTTAATTCCGTCGAGGCAATGTTTCCTTGCTGCTGAGAGAAGGCGTTTGCCTGAATTAGGGCAAAACTCTGTGGGTGAGAAGCAGAGGAAATTGCTGGAGAAAGCGGCCCGAGCCCAGCTCCCACCCAGGAAAACAAAGCCAGACTCTGAGCAAGCGGCCATCAAAATGAAAATTAGAGAGGCCTCCCTGCCAAGGACCAGGTCCTTACCCTGCGAGCAGCTCCTGCTTAACACCAGCTGGTTTAAAAGCACATTGTGTGTGTGTGTGTATATATGTTTATCTGTATGCAATTGGGTCATTGCTGTGTTTATAATGAAAACTGTTGTGCTACGTGGCCAATAGTCCTCTTATACCTCCAGCTGAGACTTAAATGGTACACACGTCTTAAACCACCTAATTGGGGCTATCAAGAGCTTCTGCTGGGGACATTACAGAAACAACCAGAAAAACCCAAACCACGACATTTCATTATTTCCAGCTCTCGCTTCCTAAGAGGAAGGACATTCCTTTCAATCTAAAAGCATTCTAATTAATATTTTCTCTAATTATTCTGATTTCTAACACGTAGAAATAGGCTGAGGTGCTTAATTTTTTTCTGAAGAGAATGGCAGTACCTCTGCTGGGCTACTCAAAGAGGAAAAATGCAAGAAAAACACAGGATAACACTAAATATTCAGCGTGATATATTAAATACTTTCCAATACTGAGACCAAGATTAAGTTTAACCTCTATTACTAAACATTTCCTGTAAAAGCACAATAACAATGTACTTGAAAAATAAGTATCACAAGTAAAAACTGTCCATCTCCTTCACTGCAATGTCAACATCAATCCTCTCTGTTGAATTGCTGTAGATTTATGTACCCAGATAAAAACCTTCAAAATGGAGCCAGGCGTAAAAGAACCTCTTCCAAAGGAAAATTCATGTTAAAATGGATAGGAAATAAAGAATAGGTTTTTTCAGTCTGAAAAATATCCATGTCATTGAAAGGAAATATTTACTAAATACATGAATCCATG
>JAVCKT010098490.1:0-10697 GCA_032273925.1 Rhynchotus rufescens
CCCGGTCCGGGTCCGGGTCCGGGGCGGCCCGCGGCGGGGCCGAGGCCTGCGGGTAACGGCGCCGTGCGCGGAGCTGGGCCGCGCGGCGCCCTCCCCGCGGGGCCCGCAGGGAAACCAACACACGCGAGTTTATTTCATTTTGTTTTCCTCTCATTCTGGTGTTTATTTTTTAAGCGTTATTATTTCATGTTATTATTTCGTCTGGCCCCCCTCTGCTCGGCGGGGCGGCGCAGGCGCCGGGGAGCGTGGCGAGGCAGAGCCCCGCGCCCGCACGCAGCCCGTCCCGCTGCCCCATCCCGGGAACTGGCTTTTCCAGAAGCTCCGGCTGCACGTTCGGAAGAGCCGGGGTGTGAGAGCGGCTGGCGAGGCCCTTCCCGGGAGCAGGCCGGAGGTGCCGGCGGCCGAGGCCTCGTGCCCGGCATCCCGCGGGCGAGCGCCCGGCTCGGCACGCGTCCCAAACCGCCCCTCCGCCGCCCCGCGGGCAGCACTTGTTGCCATAACCAGAGTCTGTTGCGTGGCTTCGTCTCCCTTCCCCGCAGGCAGCGAGGAAACACACGTGTGGGACAGGGATAGCTCTTTAAAATGGTGGTACCGCTAAGCGCGCCCTGGTTCCAGCTGCCTTTCGCCCTCGGATCGCGAGGAGGTAAAGGGTGCCCTTGGTGTGCTGGTGTCGGCGGCGGGGAAGCTTCCGAGCTGAAGTGGATGGGGAGGCAGCAGCCCGCAGGGAAATCTGCGCGGGACTGAGCTACCTACGTGTTGCTGGCGCTTACCCGGGCGCTTGTCGCTGCCGAGGAGTTGGAGGCCTTCAAGGAGAGCGTGCGCGAGGCAGGCAGGTGCTTACGGGCAGCGCCACGAGAAACTTGGCCCGAAGCATAAATCATCTGAACGTGTTCTGTAAAAAAAATCTGAAATTTCAGCCTTGAAACACTGAAAATTTTAAACAAATGTTCCCCAGTGGTTTTTGAAACTTAAACTGACAGTTACAGCAGAGCTAGCAAAGAGGAAGCAGATTTCTTAGTGCACAAGTATAAGGAAATGACCAGTATTAGGGAAAGGGCAGGGCTCTTAAAGCTGTCAGGCATCCCTCTCCTGTTTGGTGCAAATAGCTATTTTTAAAAGTCCTGATCCTTACAAGAGCCTTGCAAGATCCTTACAAGATGCCTGATTGTGTGAACAAAATCATATGTACCTTTTCCCCCTTAAATCTATGGTTGACAGGCTATGGAAAAGATGTCCCGTGTGCTTTGGGGTTTACAATTGATTTGTAGCCTCCCATCTAATTTGTAGGGATGCATGCAGAGAGTGCAAGTGTTAAAAATTTTCATGTATCTGAAGCAGTAATTTTCAAGCCTGGAAATCTCCCCGTTCTGGTTTTGTGTGTGCCATTAACGCAGCTGGTACGTAGCACATGTGAGAAACTACTGTGCTGTCACCGAGACATAGCCTTTATGTATATATTTGGTTTATTTTCATTGAGAGCTTTGTTTGGTTCTAAGTAATGTCTTCCCCTCTCGCCTGGTGGCGAGTCATTGCTGATGACATAACTTGGATCCCCACAGAATGTAGCAAAAGGGAAATCTTTATTACACTCCACTTCCTGTAGCTCGCAGAGCAAGCCCTCAAGCTAGAAAGGAGCGATAGGAAAGCAATAAAGATACACTTTGTTATTTAGTTCACTTAGCCTTGTTCTTTCAGTTTTAAAACATCAGATATTTCCCTTCTTGTGATACTCCCCCTGTTCTCTAATGACCTTTTGATTTCCTCCAGAGTGGCTTTTTGTTTTGAAGTGTCCTCCCCGTGGTGGCTTCGTGTGGCCTGTTGTCAAAACAGAAAGTGTCAGATACCAGTAGCTGCTGAACACTGCTCACTTAGTGTCCCTGTGCTGTCTCAGCTAAGGCCTTACCTTAGGTAGGCCCTTTCTCTCCAGGCTTTTGCTAAGCTTGTATCCATATGTTTGCACCATAAAAATCTCGTATTCAGATTCTTACCACTTTTCAGTTTTATGTGCTTTTTTTTTTCTTTTTCTAGTATAGCAAAAGATGGTCTTTCCCAAAACAGATCTGTGAGGAATGTCTCAGAGATTGCAGCTTTCCTATCCAAATATTTTGATTTTTACCAGCATTACATATACGAATTCTTAGCGAGCTGTCAGAGCTGTCCTTTCCTTACTGCATCAAACTTGCAATGCCCCCTGTGGCCTAAATGCCCCCTCCCAGCTGCTCATTGACTAGTGGGGCAGTGACTGTTGCCCCTGATCTGTTACAGCAGCTTCCTTTGCCTGTTTTAAAATTTGCAGGGTAGCAAAATTTGGGAAAAAAAAAGTATTTTTGTGTATGAAGAAGGCATATTTTTTTTCAGTCACTGGAAAACTCCCTCAGCTCTTTTGTAGACATCACAATGAAAACACATCTGCTGGGCCAGCTAGACTGCCTTTTCAGTGACTATCTTAATTCTTTGCATTTAACAGTCTATCCATAACTTATAGCTGTTGTGCTCTGTTTACATGGTAAGATCGGATTGCTGCTGTGGTTTTTAGTGATACTTCATATAGTTGGTTTCTGGATGAGATTTTTTTTCAGTAGTTCTGTAGCTTAAGTAGTAAGCTTTTCTCTTATTTCCAGCTCAGAAACTGAGATAAAAACATTTACTCATCAGGGCTGTAGTACATCTCATAACTTGCCTGTATATTTCGTTTCACCTTTTTAATTGCTGGGGTAGCTAGACAGTGTGTTTATTTAGGTGAGTGTTGAACATTAGGTCAGTTCAACAATGTAGAGTAGATAAGATTCCTCATTCCTACAGGATCTGCTTGTGTAGAGCTGATTGTATTACGTAAAAGAAAGATTTTGTTCTCTTGGAGTCAGGAGTCGTTTCATATGAAGGAGTCATCAGAAAGCCATCACACTTCTAAAGAAATAAACATTACTTGTGTTCTGTACCATAATACGCTGTTTCTAGCAACCGTGTTAATTAGTGTAAGTGACAATGTTGTCTGGTGTAATTAATTAAAATGCTTTGAGAGTTTGGAATATTATACGGAGGCCTTGAAAATACATTGTGTATGAAACATTGGCTTGAAGCATGAAATATCTGTGTCTGAACTGACAGCTAGTTCTTTCCTTTTAGCTTCAGAAACTTTCTGAGAAAAGTTATTTTGAATGTATCTAGACTCTGAAGGATGCCCAAGAGTCTCTAAAGGATGCACAAGATGCACAAAAGAAAGTTATTTGATAGCAAGGAATTTGGCTTTTCTATTTTCTTGCATCTTTTTTGGTTGCCAAGGAGCTTGGTACATTTGCACAGTAGTACCTTTATGTAGTATTACAATCTCTGCTGGGAAAACTGTTAGTCTATATTTGTAACACATATTCTCAAGGCTTGCTATTTTTTTTTTAAGTTTTAGTATATTCTCATTTTGAAACAGCTGAAAATTGTATTATAAATGGCATAGAGGAGCTATAGATAGATAAATGACTATGCAAAAATGGTACTGTAGAGTCCATATTTATACTCACTCATTTCACTCAACTCATTCATTATACAATTTTCTGATCCTTTTCAGAAAGCAGCTGCAATCGTTCTCTTCCTTTTTGTTGTTAATGATGTTTCTTTATTATTTTAACTTGCGGTTTTGACAGCATGCGAAGAACAACGCTGCGAGATTTAGCACATTATTTTTACCACTGTAGTGCTAATAAGAATGTATGCATTTCACCAAAGTAAACACAGTTAAGTCAGACACCTAGGAAACCCATATACTGGGTGAGATACTAGTTCTGCATGATCAGTCTTCCAATACCAGGTATGCCTGTAGGCTTCAAATGTTAATTATGTAAGAGTACATTTATAGAAGCCTGTACGAAAAGTCAGTTTTCATATGTGATTCATAAGTCTCCTCCCCAGTATAGTCCATTTATTCAGCAGAGAATAACTAAGGCAATTGAAAATGAAAAGCACCATTCTTAGTCTTTCCTTAATTCACACAGTCTGGGCCTCATTCACAGTTGTTTAATGTTTTATGATTATGACTTTTATAGAACATGGTGTAACAGAGGTCTAGGAACCTAGCTAAAAAAAAAAAAATCCTCAACCTCCTATTTGACTAGTGAAGGATATTTATATTACAGTACAGCTTTAAAAGATAAGTAAAATTCATTTGTGGTCTCAGTTTCCATAACACACTGCTGAATATGTATTGATTTTGTTCTTGTTAGTTTGTACCATTCGGATAAGGATTTTATGGTGTGTTTCTCTTGATCTTGAAAGGTACCTAAAGGTACCTAATGACCTGTATCCTTCCACCCCTCTGTTGGTTACCATGCAGGGGAAGAAAAGGTCACCTCCTTGGAGTAAGTTTTCTATAGCCAAGCACTGTGCTTTCTGTTTTAAAATGAGCCCATTGTTTTTGAAAGGTTAAAGGAATTTTTTGGCCAGATTTGTCAAAATATATTTGTTTAATAATTCCTATCTTGTATTTGCATATTACACATCGTAAGACATGCCATGCGGTGTCTTTTAGTGTGATTACATCATGTCTGAAATGTTTCATAAAGAAAATTCTTTAACCAACCGCACAGTTGATAACACTGCACCTTAATACAGCACCTTTCATCCTGAAGGTTGTAATAACCTACAAATTGTAGTGCTTAAACTAGCACAACTTAATATGCAATTGTCAGTGTGAACTGCAGTCAGCTCTGGGTGAAATGTGATAGCTGGTTACCGATGCACAGTAGTTAGCATGAGAAGTTAGAGTAGAAAGCGAAGAAAATACTATTGCTCTTTGTTAATTGTCATGGAAGATTCTTGGCTTGGGGATGAAATGATGTGCTATACTGAAAACCTGCTCTTGGGTTATTGTCAAAGTAGAGTTATATGTGCTAAAGCTAAAGTAGAGCTCCATTATTCCGGTCTAAATAGCCTGCTGGACTGACTGTCTCTGTCATTAACTGGGCTTCCACCTTCTGCTCTAGCATCTTCCTGAGGCTATAGACGTGAAGGAACATTCTTCAATTTTTGAAAGTATTCAGTTAAAGACTTCCCTTCATTTAAGGGGTTAAAGACATGCATATCCATTCTTGCTGACACATTCTGCATTTCAGGAAAATTCCATTTGTGCTTGTGGTTTGTAGACACTGCGGCAGGGAGAGACCCGGCTTCTGAGTTTCTCCAGAACGTAACTGTCTCCATAGCTAAATGCCAGTCTAAAACCTTCTCGGTGTGCTCAAACTTGAAGAACCTTTTTTTGAAAAAATCTTTTCTGTAGGAAATTGATTCTTACATCTTAAATTTTCAACATCTTTTTGGGAGAAAGCTTTGATACGTGACTTATAGCTGTTCCTATGTGTAGACATATGTATATACATCTTCTTTGGATGCTTTGTTCTTGCACAAAATGGAATCACAACTTTCTGGGTAGTTTGTAATTTATGGATTGCATGAGAAGGTGCTTCTGAACTACATAAGCTGATGAAAACTATTCGTAATACTAGATGTAGCATTCTAATGTCTTTGTGCTTCTGTCTCGTGGTGAAGCGTGGCTACACCCCACAGTTATGGGTATTATTCCTCCTACACTCTCTTCTGGCAATCCATGTCTTTGTTAATGAAGTTACCAAACTTGTATTTCAGAGCTCTTACATTTTGTGTTTCCGCAGGTGAGTGTGTAAGACATTACAGAGCCATTCAGGCTGGTCCAGCCTTCTGCTCAAAGGGGGATCAGCTCAGAGGTTGCACCAGCTTGCTCAGGGCTTCATCCAGTGGGTTCTTGAAATCTTCAAGGATGGAAACTGCAGAGCCTCTCCGGGTGACCTGCACTGCTTCATAGCAGGGGAAAAAGCTTTTCCAGTGTGAGATAGAAATCTCTCTCATTTCAGTTACTGTCTCTTGTCGTCCCCTTGCACACCACTCTGTGTGCAAGATCCTGACTCCCTCTCCTCAAAACCTTCCTTGTAAGCCCAGAGGGGTGGCTGTTGGGTCCCTCCCAAGCAATCTCCTCTCCAGGCTGAACAAGCCCTGGTCTCTCAGCCTCTCAGGGCTCACAGGACAGGTTCCTCAGTCCCTGACCATGTTGGTGTCTTTTTGCTAATCTTGCTCCATTTTATCAATGTCTTTCCTGTACTGGTGCAGGGGTGAAGAAGGGCAGGCAAAACTGGCCACAGTACCTAGCTGTGCTCTGGTGAGTGCTGGGTGGGCAGGTAAAATCACTTCCCGTGATGCCCAGCTCTGCTGCTGGTAGCAGGGCCCAGGCAGCTGTTGGTTTTCCTTGTGGACAGGACGCGCTGCTGGCTCATGCTCGGCTTGGTATCTGACTTGCTCCCCAGCTCCTTCTCGGCCCAGCTGCTCCACAACCAGCCAGCCCCGAGCTGTCCGGTTACGAGGGAGCATGGCTTGGCGTTTGTCTAGTTGAATTTCATGAAGTTTCAGTTAGTCCAGTTCTATAGCCAGGCAAGGTCCCTTTGCATGGCAGCCCTGCCCAGGACTGTGTCAGCTGCTGCCCCTAGTTTGGCATCTTCTGTAAACTTCAGGAGCAGGCGATTTGTCTGCTCATCCATGTCACTGATAAAGACACTAAACAGAAGAGTCTCAGGACAGTTCTGTGGCACCTCGCATACTGCTAGTATCCAAGGGGAGTAAAATGCATTGACCCAACTCTCCAGAGAGTTCTTTTATGTACTGCTCTCCCCTCATCCACAAATCCAGTCATTTTATCAAAGGAGGCAGTCAGATCGGTCAGGGGTGATCTACTGTTGTTAAATTCATACTGTCACCATTGGTAAATCACAGAGTCACAGAACGGTTGAGTTTGGAAGTGATCTCTAGAGATGATCTAGTCCAACCCCCTTGCTAAAGCAGGGACACCTAGAGCACCTGGGGCAGGGAAATCCTTGCTGTCACCTCCTCCTTCATGTACCCCAACATATAATCTGAAAGGACTCACTTCATGATTTCCCCAGCAACTAAAGAGGGGCTGAACAGCCTGTAGCTTTTGGCCTTTCTGAAGATGTGTGATCTCTATAACATTTGTCTTTCTCAATTACTGGGAACCACCCAGATCTCTGCAACTGGGAGAGCAGGTTAGCAGAGAGCAGCCGTGCAGTGCCATTAACCATCTCCCTGCCTCGGCAGCCTTGCACGCGGCCCCTCTGGTCCAGAGAGGCAACGTGTAGATGTCTGGAGGAGGCTGGGACTCACAGCTGGACCAAGAAAAGAGAGGCAGCAAGAAGTACAAATGCCTTCACACTTGGCAGGCTTTGCTTGTTCAACGTGTTTTTAACTTGTACCTTTCTAGCCTCTTTGTTGCTTTGCCCACCATGCATCATCTTGCCTATTGCTTCTGTATGTTGTCTAGAAGGAAGCTATATTGTGTTCATAATTTCTTCAGAAATAGGAAAAAGACAAAACATAAACAACTAAAATAAAAAGATGCAGAGAAAGGAACCCCTCCACGTGCTGATTACTCAGGTGAAGGCTGCAGGGAAGGCTTGGGCTAAGAAAAGATTTTCCGCTCTCATACTTACTGCTGCCAGCTCTTGGCAGCTTGCTTCTCTCACCCCTACGTATCACCCTTTGAAGTATTTTTAAAATCAAACTGTTTCTCATGGGAATTCAGGCCCTGTTTTTTAAACTTGACCTTTTTATTACAGATTTATTTGTTTGATCAGTTGTAAAAGGCTGTAAACTTTGTGGAATTTGAAAATAGGCAGATCTTTACAAAAGGAAAATATATGTTCTTTTGAAAATATGGAAAAGCTTGCATTTGTATATGTTTTGTGAAAGGCTATACATTCACTTGCATGAAAACTATTTTTCATAAAAGAAGATTCTAAAACAAGATTTTGGAGATACCAGTGTTTAGAAATTAAACTACTTATTCTGTTTCTCTGTAGATTTAAATCTGTAGATTTAAAATTTTATGTGTTTTACTCCTCCGTGTTAAATTCTTCATAAAATATTTCAGATAGGCTAACTAGTACAGTAACATTACTTAATCCTGCTAACTAGTACAGTAACATTACTTAATCCTACTTTTAATTGTCACTATGAATTTGGATAATGAACTTCTTATTTGTATAAACTAGGAGGGAGTATTTGAGGTAATTTCCTTACTAATGTTTGCCTTAAAAATGCTCAGTTTTTTGACAACAACAGCCAAGAAGTGGAGTTCTGGAAATGAATAGAAGAAGGAAAAGTGAACTTGTGGAATAGAAGGATAAATTAAAAAAGAATTACCAACTGGGATCCATCCACCCAGTTTTGAATCAAGTAGTATTTCAACTTTATTTGCTTATTTTCTCTAAATACATAATTTCAAGCCAATGCTATTGTTTTTGTTTCCAGAATAATGATAGGAATTTACTTTGCCTTGCTGCTTAATGTTAATTATAGTCTTCTTATTTTAGTTTTCAAATTGCAGCTCTAGTGTACCTGCTTAGTTACTTATTGTAACTAAGGTTACAATCAGGTTGTCTCATTCTTTGCTTTTTTCAAAAAATATTTAATTATTTGTTAAAAATATGGACAATGTATCAAGCAAGTGATTGATGGTATCAGTTTACTGCCTCAAAAAGTGTCTAAATTGTAATTTCTGGTGTTTTCTATTGGATAGAGAGACCTAATTTAACATCAGAGGGAGCAATAGAAGGATAGAGTTTAGTTGAGTTCTTAATTCTTCATTTTGCATTGGGTGTTGATAAGAGGAAGTGAACTGAAGTCCTGGCCTTGGCTTCTGCTATCTGCTTGTTGTTTGACATATTGGTTCTTGGATATAAGCCTGAGTTGGAGTGTTGTAGTGACTATTGCAAAATTGTGTGGCAGCTTTTCTGAGTGCTGTGGAGGGAAAATACTTTCATATTTTAGCAAATGCAAGAGAGACTTTTGGACAGCAAGGATACCATGCATTATTAAACGCAGTCTGCATGCATTCATTTTCCTCCTCTGTGTTTCAGACTCCGGGCAGAGTTGGGTCTCAGAGCTCTGACTCAGATTCATCTGCTGCGCCAGGAAATGCCGTGGACGTGAACAACGAAGGCTCCTCCGAGGTACTGTACACCAGTGTGTGGAGCCATAATACAAAACTTGGGGAGCTATTTCTGCTGCTGTGAAACTGTTTGGAATTTCTTTTTATACTCTATCAAAAATTAATTGTATGACATAAATACTCAAAAGTACTGTCTTACAATAATGAGTTATTTAAATATAAAGATAGGTCATAAAGCTGCATAACTTTTGATTAGGTTTATTTATTACGCAGTCATAAACAATCTTTTCTGTAGAGAAAGACTGTAGAGAAGAATTTGAAACAAAACCTTAATGTTCCTCCTTACTAAATCTTATATGAGAGTTTCAGCAAACAAAGCACAATATTTTCCACTTGTAGTCCTTGCTTCTGTTAAGCCATAATGTATGTTGGAAACCTTCTTCTCCACCTAAATATGAAATGTGTTGGCTTATTTTTCTTTTGTTTCTATGTCTAACTTTTTAATCATATCTGTTTTTTATCTGCTCTGTACTTGACCAACAACATAAGTTGTTTTGCTCTTCTTGCATCAATTCCAAATTACAATGTGTTTGGATTTACAGTGTGTCAAATATTAACTTTGAAAAATGCAGCCTGACTTCACTGGCCATTTAAGCTATCTGGTGCTAATGTAGTTTGATTACCCAGATTACAAATGTTTCCAGTTTAACATACAAATGCAGTGCAATGTTAATTACAGTGTTATTACAGCATTTAAGGGAGCAAAGTGCCCTTTCTTACCCTGAATGAAGTAACTGATGGTTCAAATACCCATGCGTATGTTACACATCATAAGAGGTCTTCTCATTGGGTTGTTTAAAGTCATAATTGCCTTACATCTGTACATCTGTGCTAAATTCTCAGCTAGTGAAGCCTTAATGCAGTCAGTATAATCAAACATTCCTTAATTTCTTGCTGCATGTCACCCATGTCATGTACAAGTCAAAATCTGTTTTGTCTGCATATTTACACTGTCCTTGCAGTGTAAATTAAAGAACAAATATTCTTAAATTGCAGAGTAAAATCTCATTACTTCTGTAGTTAATTAGTGCATAAGAATATGCAATGAGAGATAATTGCATCCTTCTAAAGTTTGCCTAAAAGTACATGATCCTGTTAATGTGTCAGTAATATCACTGCTGGTACAGCAATACTAATGTATTTGTTTCTTGACATAAAAAGAACTTGTAAAACATGGATGTGCCTGCCTGTACTGTTGTACTATTTTTTTCATACTGCTGAATTGGAACTCAAACCAAAGGCTAGTGTGTCACTTTTGGTAGTAACATGCTAAAAAAAAAATCTTTTAGTTGTCAATAATTCTGCTAGCTCTCTCACTGGTTGCAAGAAAGGTGCTTCCTTTAAAATATAACTTTCAAAATCTGTTTGAAATTAGTTCTGAAGGTGGTGATGATTTCTTACTCTCTGGAGGTTCATCCATTGCAGCCTGTAGCTTGAGCCTTTCTGCTGGTCTTCCTTTTCCTCTGCAGCTGGCCGGAGATTTCTCCTTCCGAGAACTGTCTCTCCCAAAGCACATTCTCCAGCCTCTTGAAGGTTTTACTTTCCTGTTACATGGTTATAGTCCCACCTGCTTCTCCAGTGTTACATAAAATGAGAGATCCAACTGACTTGCTTTCATTCCAGCCCTTTTTGCGACTTGATTTTCCAATTTGTATTG
>JAVCKT010098491.1:0-10696 GCA_032273925.1 Rhynchotus rufescens
GTCTTTTCCAAACATACTGATTTAATGATTCCATGATTCTAAGATATCCTCTTGCTCTGACTTTGGACTGAGTTCTTCCTTGGGATGAAAGATCTTGCAGTCCTGCTACCCAGCACTGAAGTGGAACATCAGAACTTTTGCCTTTTAGGCCATTAGATAACTAGTGATGATGGCCACTTTACGATATCCCTCCTCTTGGATGAGATGTTCTGTAGTGGCCTATAGGATTCTCTGCCCTTTTCCCCAAGCCTGGCCCATGAATATCAGCGTTTGCAGTGGGTGACTTCCTCATCTTCTCCAGTCTCTGATTTGCATGTTCCTGACATGTCAGAATGCCCGTGCAAGGTATGTCTCGACCTGCTCAGTTCTCTGACTATGTCCTGCAGGATACAGAGGTGAATGCCAACTGAATTCCCTTACATAGGACCTTCAAATCTTTCATTTTGCTACAGGGTAAAATTCTCTCCAGTTCTCGAAAGCAGTTCTGGAAAACAAATTAAAAGGTCAGTTCCTCTCTGGGTACAACAGAAACTCTCCTAAAAGAGACTGATCACAGGTCAAAAGCTCTAGTGTGATGATCTTATAGGCAGTGATTACTCAGGTGACCTCTTGCTACAGATTTTCCTTAGAGAAGTTTCACATAATCAACAGATATATCTTTATAATTTTCTTGTCCCATCTCACCTCATTTAATTGACCTATTGTCCCTTATCAGATGCTGGCTTGAGAGCTGCCTGCCTCTTCATCTCTTCTTGATCTACTTTTCTGTGTGATGCTTATTGCAGCACAGCAATCTTCTCCAGCATCTTCTGGAGATGAAATACAAATAAACATAATGGTGGCAACCTCTGCCCCCCCATCTAGTTCTACAGTGCTTATATCCATGTGCAATGTGATCACATGCTTTCACATCACAGAGATAAACAGAGCATAAATGGGCAGATATAAGAGCTTCATGCACAGTCACAGCACAGAAAATTCATCATGGAAACTAATGAACATATTAAGTTGTATTAGGTTGAGTGGAATTGAGTCACTTGAAGCATTAAGCCTGCAAAAGGAAGTACAATTGCATTTTTAATGCCAATACCTCTAATTACTGTGTAGAAATGAGTTCCCTTCACTGCAGACTAGCCCTTATCATTTGCTGTATCTAATTAAGCTGAAGTCTGGTAGATAGAGGTGGAAGTGGGAAGTCTGACCTAGACAGATGATAAATCCACTTTAGCTTAATTGCAGATGAAGTGATTAATTGAAGAATTACATTAGGGATTAAATTTCACCTTTGGACTTTTGCTTGCTCACCAAGATGATGTCTTCAAGCCTTCTGTAGGCAAGTGACATGGATTTCTTCTTCTCTGGGGCCTCCTAGTAAGGGGTATCTGACAAAACTTGGAAGGTGGTAGAAGATACTTGAGGAGTTTTTGACTCCAGGGAGGAAAAGGAGAGACTCGCTAGATCTGAAAAAGCAAGTTCAGGTCCCAGGAGCAATATTGACTCCACATTTCACTGGATAATTTATCTTACTTTATGGCTCTGCTCTTTTGGGTCTGGAGCTGTGATGCACAGAGATTTTGGAGCAAGGGATTGCATCCCTTGGTATGGACCTCGACGTAATGAACGAAGCTCTCTGGACTTTGCAAGGAGAAGGCCTGGAAGTTGTGAACTGCGTTTTTTGGAGTTAGTCTAGGTGTGTCTATAGAGTTCAATCTTGTGTAAAACTGTACAGAAGCATCTTTATAGTCTATATCAGAGGAACATTTTTTGTCCTTTTCTCCTTTGCTGACTTCAGATCTACTGAAAAATCTTTGAAGGGAGACATTCAATTTGAGAACTTGTGGGATACTGTCCAGTGAAACAAAGTTCAGTCTAAAAATACTGGTTTGTTAGTGCTGAAATATTTCATCTAGGGTTCAGTGAACTTTTCCTAGTGTGAGGAAGGATTTTAACTTCAGATCATAGACTCTGGATGTGATGTGTTTCCCAGCCTTGTGCCAGTTTCCAGGAAAGGGACTATGGGCACTTGTCCCTGAGTGACTAACAACATGCCAGTCAACAGAAATGCCAGTTCCCTAAACACATATAGACACTGGCAATTCCAGTTTACAGAAAATCTGATTATTTTGTTTGTTTGTTTACATGTATTTTGATTTTGTTCTTTTGACATCTGAGTCAACGTTGACCCCAGATAAAAGTAAAACAAACAGAAATATTTTGCCTTCTCCCCATCAATCTAGTGCACCACACTCACACGCAGATATGTGCTCTTCCCTGCAGAGCATCACAAATTTCATGTGAGCTTGGGAAAATAAGGAATAGTTGTTTCTCTACCAGATTTAGTAATTGTATTCTGTGGAATAGCTCAAAAATATATTCACTTTTGAAGATTACTGCAACTGTATCAGAAAGAAGGAGCCTGCATATGCCGCTGCATATCTACTTTCTCTGGATGCACCAACTAGTTTGATAAAAGATATTATTTACTATTACAGCTCCTTTCTTTCCTGTGAACTTTATCCATGAAAGTCCTTTCCAATGCTCCTGTGAGAGAGTATCTGCCTATGAAATATTAGATATGCTAACAGATGTTCAGCCTGGTTCAGGGACCCTCTTGGAATATCTCAAGACTTGACAAGGGTCTGTGGTGACATTAGAACCTGCACTAACAAGGCTCCCAAAAGCCAGTTTATGGTCCAAGAAATGGTACTTAGAAATGTTTCTTAGTTCAGCTCAAGTTTAAGCAGTTTTTTGATCCATGAGAAGATCCCTTTCTGATTCCTGTGAAGGGATAGGAGGGAGGGTCACTCAGGCATCTCATTCACCTATGGGCTAGTTTGATTTGGTCTCCAACCAAGATAATCAGAAGGAAATGATGCTCTTATGGGGCATGGAAAGGCAGGATATTATTGTGGACAGATTCTAGTAGCTATTCACCATTGCTTCTCCATGACGGGCATCTATTGCCTTAATTTTGTCAAAATAATTTAGTGGATCTACCCTGGAAATGAGCAGGGGCTTTTGCAGGGAGTTGAGTCAACCACTTGCCCTTGTGCTGATGCATCCTTTAGAGCATGTCTGACTGCAGCAAAAGGCAGCTCTGGAGGAGGAAATGGCTGCAGAAGGGGGCTTGTTTAGATCTGGTAAAGGGAAAACCTTTGGGGTTTCTTGCAGACTCCACTATTTTCAGCAATAGAAATAGGATTCTAAGAGGCTGCTCAAAACTTGGATGTAAACAAAGGACAACAAAAAAGATGTTGACACCAGCCGTGGATCTCTCCAGTGGGCAAAAGTAAAACAGCTGCCCCTAGTGATCTGAATGTGTGATGAACTGCTAATGGTGGAGATGCTAACACTGGAGATGTGTTCTCCAGTGAAGGCATGGCAGATGAGTCAGCTTCTGTCTCACCAGAGGATTTTTGGGATGGGATTATTTCATTTAGACGTACTGTGCAGCTGAATGGCATTATTTCTCTGTAGATAGTAGGAGGGAACTTCTTGGGGAATACTTTATCTTTACAGCTGATTACATTCTCCCTCTACCCCTCAGGATCACTTGGTATTAGGAAGAAATCCAGGATTGGGATGATAGACCAATCACTTTGTAACAGCCTGTCTCAAGCTCGTTCTATATATTTCCAGGATGAAAATGTAGATGGATAAACATTCTGTGCTAAGCACCCTACTGTGCTGAAGTTTTGCTAAAATCTGTGATATATTTAGAGAATTACTCCAAAGGCACTGCTGAGATTTCTGAGAGTTACATTTCAGAGGACTGCCTCCAGGCTGCAGAATTTTGGTTCTCTGGTGGATAACTCCTTTGCTAGAGCAACTCCAAGTCACACCTTTTTTTTTTTTTTTTGACTGTATTTCTTAGGGACATTTTCATGCTAGCTGTGATGTTAGCGTAGATATGACACTGGCAGGAGTGGGGACTGCGGGTTCAAGGATGTGCCTGCTAGGTCTTGCTCTGCAGGGAGACACAAGAGAGCAGGCTGGATCAGAGAGAGGTTTGCTAACAAGTCAGAAATGTGCTGGCAGCCATGGAGGTGAGACATATGGTCCCCCTTCCCTCCTTGCCTTCTGCAGTGATGCTTGTCTTCCTGGCATGATAGGAAAGACTTATCATAGTTATAAGGTCAGGTACAGACTTCTTATCAGCTATCCTTCCTCTCTTCCTTCCCACTCTTTTGTTCAAGTCATTGTGTGTGCAATAGTCCAAGTGAGGATAGATTTGATTTCCAATGGGACTTCTTTAGTTGTGGGATCACTTAGTAGCTCTGTTGCTGGACACAATAGTGTGGGTGTCCCTCAGGAGCAGATTATTAGCTGATTTCAGTTATCAAGGTGCAACCAGCAGCCCTGGGCACTAGGGACTAAGAAGAGTTTGTAAATGTTGCTTCTTTGTTGCTGACTACTGAGGTATTTGTTTTATTTCATGAGACAATCTGAATTCTCAATATGCTAAAAAAAAACATGCTGGAAAAGGTTACAGGCAGCATAAGATTCTGTAAAGCAATGAGATATTTTTGAGCATATATTTCCTGCTACAATTTCACATTTTTAAGCAAGGAAACTGGCTTTTGATTGGACAAGGCGTGGGTGAAAGCTACAGCAAAGATCAGATAATACATTATAGCACTTTTCAAATTGTCTGTTGATGCAAGATGTGGGGGAGTATGGGACTCAGCGTTTGACTAGGCTTGTTTGTAAATACCTACTTGTGTGCTCTGTAATACAGTGAGAAAAATTTGGTGGAATTTTTAGAGGCTGAGATTCTACTGAGCAGTTCTCTGTCTCTCAGTCACAGTGGTGGGAACGTCCCCAGTTGGACAGAGCGGCGCCTGTGTGCTGTTTCTTGCCAAAACTGCAGCTAGTGGTTTTATGAGTGTTTTTTGACATCATGGACTCCCTGGAGAGCTTCTCAGAAGATCTTAGAGGAAATGAAGGGAACGATTCCTTTCGAGCAAGAAGCAAAGGTGAAGGGCTCAAGTCAGCTTAACCTGCATAGGGTCTTAATTCAATTAGAGGGCTTTGCAAATACAGAGGGATGAGATCAAGGACACTCAGTTGAGGCATTGCAGACATTGTAGAGGTTCAGGGTTAGCACATTGTTCTGGGAAGTGGAACTTCATCCTCTCCTCAGCATCAGTATCCACTCCTTAAGAGCAGTGCACATTTCCTAGCACTGTTGTGTGCCTAACAGTACTAAGAAGGGCAGCTGATGCGTTCAGGAGTGGCTCATACAGCTGTTTCCTCTGCGAAGAAGACAACTGAGAAGCTCAGGTGATTTCTAGGAGGTCATTCTGGAGTTCTTGGGTGCCTTTGAGAGATTTTAAAGATATCCTGAGATGATACTGGCTATAACTGTCTTCAAGGAGGCCTGTGACTATTTTTTTTTGTTCAAACTACATGGGAAAATGTGGAATGTGTCATGAGAAGGAGGGCCACTGGCCATATGAACAGGATTGGTTTCCACATTAGCAAGCAAACTGGGACAGTGGAGAGAACTCCCACCCAACAGGCTGATGCAGTTGATGGTCACCCAAATCCTGCCGTACATAGCAAGGATAGGAAACTGAGTGATGGAGAGAATGAGATGGGCTTCCCAAAGCTTCTAATTGTGAACCTACCTTAAGTAGAATGGGTAGAGGTCTCAATGTTGTATTTCCTGGTCTCTTATGGCAGACTGCTGGTTCCCAGGAGATATAAGTGGAGGATTAGGAGGAAGCAATGTTCTAGCATTTTGAGATGAGCTGGGAATTTGTTATGATCCTGCTTTCTTTTGGAGCCTTTTTGAGGTGATAAATGTCTCTTGGATTGCAAGGAGCCAGAGTGCAGCAAGTCAAGCTTGGGAAAGGAATGTTTATGGAGAATGTCCTACTGTCACTGCAGCATTTCTGATGGGGAGAAGGCAGAGCATATCTGTAATTAGTGTTCAGCATTTTGAAGTTTTCATCTGATGTTTAACAGTTTAATGCATTTGTTTTTGTCCTTTAACCTTGATTCATTTTAGAGGCCCTTGATTCATTTTAGAGGCTCATCAGACTATTCTATGTTCCATTCTAATGTTTTAGTGCTTACCCTAGACAACTAAATGGGTCATCTGTCAATCTGTCAGCTACATAAACCAGAGAGGAGTAAGACTTTCCCTCTTAAACTCTTGTGATGTCTCTTAGTAACCAAGCATCCAACAAAACTCAGTCCTTAGTTATAATGAGTTGTTTTCTTGTTTCCCTTGTGTTGTATATATGCTTGTATTGATCTTCAATCCTGGATAGCTCTGAGGAAACTGAGCGTAGACATGTCTGCAAATAGTCCAGCAAGGGAGTTGCCAAGCTTGATTCTTGCACTAGCCCAGAAACCTCCAAATTCCCACGGGGCTTCACATTAAGGCTAAGTGGAGTTTAAAATGAGTCTGTAGAGCTGTCCTATCTCAGGACCGGTGTATGTGAAGGTGGAGCAAGATACATTTAGAAAATATGCTTACATGGCTAATTCTGGACTCCTGATTCCTACTCCAAAAAGACAAATATTTGCAAATGCTGGTCATTGTAATGCTGCTGGTGTCAGAAAGTAAATGCTGCCACGAATCCATAGCGTTAGCTATTGTGGCAGGCAGCTTAAATTGGATATATGGCTGTGAGTTCATCAGCTGTTAGAGGAATGTTTATATAGTTATAATAGGATTATATTTTCAGAGAGGTTTTTCTTTTGTTTCAAAACAGGAAGTCAGGGAACAGTGTCTAAAGATAGGAAGGTGACTTTTTTTCATAACATACTGTAGGTTTACTTTTTTCATTGAAACATAAAGATTAGGCCAGGAACATAGATCCAAGATTAGACTCCTGTATGACAATTCGCCTTTTCCTCCACCATACATGGCTAGGAGAGAAAGACTGTCAAAACACTGCAGTTAGGGGAATTTCTTCTACTTTGACTCATCTAATAATTTCTGATTAAATTCAGAATGGCAATTTGAGCATGGATCAAAGCATTATGACATCTGCCAGCCTTTGATACTAACTTTTAATTGGAAAAAGTAGTGAAAGGAACACAGCTGATAGATTAGTGGATAATAGATTTTAAATTGCAGATAAAATCACTCCTGAAAAGTCTTGGGTTTGAGCTCAGAACTATTGTTCTCTTTCTTTAGACCTCACTTCGCAGTTACTTAAGGGAAAATGGGTTTCCAGGACATGTTTCAAGGCTGAACTGATACCCTGTTGAACTGGAAATATTTAACAAGACACCAAGTTGATGGAGAGCAATCTTTAAACATGCTTTCTTTTTTTTTTTTTTTCCTTTTCTGTAATATTGAATCAGCAAAGCATTTCAACACAAATATATTGCTGCTACTTGCAGTTCTCTGGCATGTGCTACTTGTTTGTTAAAGCTCCACAGTTTACACTAATCTGCCGTGTGGTGGTGCTTGTTGCTGTGGTTATAGATGCTCTCAAGAAGCATCTCAGATCCCTGGCAGTGCATAGACCAGGTCTCATGCAAGATGGTGCACAACCATGTCAAAGAGACAGACTAGGGATTTATCTGACATCCTCAGCTAGACATTTGGCCCTGGGCCAGTCCCTCTCAGTTCATGTTATTGCCAACAAAGAGACACTTGTAGAGTCCTCAAAAACTGTTTCAGATGCCTATTTGAGGATGAAATGTCTCATGCCCTAGGTTCTATTAGAGATATTGACTAACATTCTGAGGGCCCCCAAAGGAATACATGGTGGCTTATGAAGAAGACCTATTAACTTGAGAAAAGCGCCACAAGTGATTCAGCACAAAAGATGTAGCAGTCCTGGGTATTGTGTTAGAATTTGGAAATAAAGTTATCTTGGATTCACCTATATTTTTGTATTTTCTGTGTTCTGTGCCTCATTTTGCCATATTGCCATGTCGCGGCTTGTTTCTATCACCTTCTGCCACCTCCATGTTCCCTATCCTCTATGTGCTCTTCTTTTTTTTTTTTTTTCATGGGCCTATCAAGTAGCTGAAATTTTTTGAGGCTGAGATTTTTTTAGGGGGAGCAACCTGGAACAGTGTCTAATTATAGACAGAATGGTATCTTACACACAAAGCAAAGTCTTCTTTAGTAGTGTTATTCAACAACAAATAGACTGCATTAATCAGAGACAAGATACAAGGTTACCCTTTTATTCTGATTCACTTTTCTTTAATTTGACTTAATTCCACCTACTGTCAGCTCCTTCCTGAAAAGAAATCTACTTGAGTTGCTATGGTGCTAGCTTGTGTGATACTTTGTCTCTTCAAGTCCAGAAGTGCGTACTGTGCAGAGAGGAATTTCTGTAGTGGGACTGCTTTGTGTTTAGTTTCAGTATTATTTGCAATAATCAGAGCAGGATTAGGTGATTATTGTATAGCCTGGCAGGCTTTACATGGGCAAAGTGAGGATCATCATGCCCATGGGTTTATATGTAAGAATATGCAGTGTATGGTTATGCAGTTTGTCAACTAGTCAGGCCACTAGTCCTTAATATTGGTTTACGTAATTCCTGTGTGATCTATGTTTTTTTCTTTTTCTGATATTTCAGTTAGCTACATATAAGTAGGTGGAATGCAGTGAACAGTCCAGGTATTATTCTGTATTATTACTGAAGCATGGTTTAGCAATACATGGAAGGAGCTCTTAGCCTGTGCATTATTTGGGGTAGATTTGATTTTCTAGTCTCATACATCCCACAATCAAATTCAGCCTTGATTCCCTCCAATATGGAGTAATTCTATGAATATTGGGTAATATTCTGAGCGTACATTGGATATGGATCTGGGCAGGTTGGTCATTGGGATTATAATGGGGTAAAAATGCAGGAGAGAACAAAATCTAAGTGACGTCCATATCTAGTCCAGACTTCCAGCTTCCCTTATAGTTCACAGAAATCAAGTCTACAGCAATAATGATTCCTAGAGAGTTTTTCAATGGACTGAATAGGAGAGCTTTCATCAATTAACCACATTTAGGAATGCTCTAGCATTTAAGACATCCTACAGTCTTTCCAGTGGACTCCTCTGGAAAGTCTACTGGCAGGTCCTGTGTTATACAGGTCAGCCCATGCGTATGTCTCTAATACTTGAGGCAGCTCATATAGCATTTTTATTTAGGTGAGCAGTGAATGAGGAAATGTTGTATTTATGCATGAGAACGCCACTCTTGCTGAAGGCTGTAAAAAAATGAATTGAAAAAAAGAGGCAGTAAATCATATTTTTGAGTGTCCTGATTTTTTTTGTTTTGAATTAAATGTTGTTTTTACTCTTTAATCTGCAGATGAATTTTTGTTGCTATGTATTTTTATGTGTAAATAATGCTATTTAAGTAATAAATTTGGTAGAATAAAATACATGTGTCAGTGTTCAACTTCGCAAAATAAATTTATAGTGATAGTCTGATACAGAGATTGATTTCTTCTAAAGGGATGATGATATCATTAGTGGTTTTCTCCTCCCACTTAATACCACTCTAGATCAAAAGAAGCTCAACACAAAACAGTAGACATGATTCATCATTACATTATATTAATTTAAAAATAAAAAGTGGCATAGCAATGAAATGATCCCAGTGGGCTCAAGCAGAAACACAGTCAGGGCAATTTCTGTGCTGCGATGTAAAGGGTGAACCACGTGAGAGTCACTAAGGCTCCCTCAACAGTAGACAGAAAAGTCAATAGTCTAGAAAATGGAGTCCAGTGTGCACAGGTCAGGCCTCTACAAGAAGATGGGTTAATTATGGCCCAAAAGCATCCATTTCTTTCTGCAGTATTGAGTATATAGTTCAAAGATACTCAGAGATATTATATATTGTGGATCCATCAAACAAGGTGAGATGAAGCCTTCCTTCCAGCACCTTTGGCACCATTATCTGCAGACAAGTGTCCTCATTGTGCATCCACTAGCTGCTTCAGTCTAAACTCCATAGGGCATGGCCACTTTAGAAAATAGCCCAAAATTGTGCTGAAGTTAATGATTTTAGTTAATCCATTCCATTACTGATTTTAAGTAATTCAATCCATAGTGTGGAAGAATTGCTTGAAAAGGAGAAACTCAGAGGAAAATTAGGGCCTAACAGAAGTTTTGGTATTACAGAAGCTGGCTTGGGGTGATGCACAGTTGCCACTTCCAGGATGGTTGGTATATGGACTCTGCTCCTCCACAGATCCCTAGGCAGCACAATCTGTCCTCCTCGCAACTGCAGAGAAGAATAATGGAGGGTGGAGTGGAGACACTATGGTCAAACTTTGTTTTACTCCTGGTGCCGGGTCACTGATAAACTACCAGTAGCTGCCCAATGGGAGATATATGATAAGATGTCCAGTATTGAGCAAGTAAGTGTGGCAAATCCCTCCTTTTGGATGAATTTTGCTCAAACTTTGCTCATTATAAGCTCATTGTAATGTCAAAATACACCTCCATCCCAAAAGTTACCCACCTCTGAGGTACAAACGCTCCTCACTGAACATGAGCTCTAGATTTTCAATTGATTGTACCTTTAAATGAAAATGAGAAACTTTTTCACAAATCAGTAACAATATTAAGTACCACTACAGTCACTCCAGTTCCACTCTGAATGTAAAGAAAAGGTATAAAAGATGAACTAAGGAGGAAAGAGGAGAGAAGGGAAGATTCTATTGTAAATTTTGGATCAGTCAACAGGTTGATCCCCTTTCCTCTCCTTGGG
>JAVCKT010098492.1:0-10695 GCA_032273925.1 Rhynchotus rufescens
TTCAAAATAATTACTGCATCCATTATTGGCTTGGGAAAAAAAAAATCTATATTCAGTGTTAACTTGACTGTAGTCTGTTTACCACTTTGCTTCTGTGATTCCTCTTCCCTGTCACTTTTTGCACTGAGGCTGATCCACACAGTCTGTTAAAAATATGCTACCTCATTAAACTCAACATGTTTTATGGAGATATTTCCATTTGAATGATGTTTTGCCTATTTTTTTTTTTTTAAGTGAGAAAGACAGGCAGAGATACATGCATTCATTCACATTACACAAACTCCATCACCAAGGATGCTGGAGGCCCTTGTTCAAGCGCCCGACTTCTGCCTGCTACAGTGACAGGCCATGATGTCCCATTCCAAAGCAGCGTTTTCCACGAAGGTGAGTATCCCACAGAGAGCAAACTGGTGACACCTCTTACTGACCCGAGACTCTCAGGTCACTTCTATCCGAGAAGGGAGACAAATCAACATTCAGACACCCTACTAAGGCAAGGACATTAAAAAGGATTGTTTTTCCGTACGGAACTTGAGAACAAAACCCAAAATGTAGCTGCTCTGGAAGATGAGGCAGCTCCAGGTACCTTCTCCCCTGCAAAATGTCTGCCAGAGCATCCCTCAAGGAAATACCTGCAAGCTTAGGAATTAGGGCTAGCATAAATTCACTGAAGATAATGAATCTATTTTTTATGTTGCTTAAATGCCATAAATAGTAGCTGTAATTGTCCTTCAAAGCACTTTGACAACAAACTGCTATAAATCAAGTTAAATATACAAGTGAGAGGCCGGATCGAGCGGTGTTGTTTTAACACCAGCTGTAAGAATAAACTGAATGGCAGGAGCAAGTGACTGGGGAAATGCTGCAAGGCTGAAGGGTTCCCCAGGCAAAAACCAGCACCTCCCTTCAGCAGCATGGCCCCTTCGCGGCCCTCACCCAGGCTTGTGATACCCAACTGTTACAGGCTTCTCTGTACAAAAATCCTGTTTTTTTCCTGCTAAAATCTGTACAAAACATACTATGAAGGCAAGCTGCTGAAGCCCTAGGGAATTCTCCAGAAGTAAGACATATAGAAAATGTCCCTAAGGTTATATCTGAACTAAACATGGTCTGAAAGAAGTGTCCATCACCAATGAAACTCAGCTGCCTGTGACTTGTGCGTGGTGGAGATATGGGGGTGTGCGGGAACAAAATCCATTCTGCAGTCATGAAGCTTTTTAGATTTACCTTTAAAATGGATAGTTACCTGTAAAAATGTACAGTTAGCTCAAATTTAAAGCTATTAAGATTTATGACATCTGGAGAGAGGGCTAGGAGGAGCAGTAGAAAAGGAAAAGGCAATGAGTTGGGAAATTGAGGGTTTTTTTTTCTTTTAGTATTTCATTGTTAGAGAGGAAAAGAGCAAAATAACTATTTGGAAGAGAGCTCATTCTGGAATGTGTTTTGCACAAGGATCACTAACTTTCTCAGCTTATACGCTTTTCCCCATGAAATGGCACCCACGGGTCCACTTTTCCAATGCTCACTCCAGATTGCTCTGCAAGATTTCTTGGACAATGTTTCATTTAACCGGGAAATAAGGATGAAAAACAGAAAAATAAAACATCCATAAAGTAATTCTAAAAGACAAGTTTACAAAAGCTGTAAAAACATTTTTTCCTCACAATAACACACCTACTCAAACAGGTAAAACCAAGACAAAAATATTTATTGTGTAAAAGGGAGTGCACATATGCATATGTGCATCGTATATACATATGCACCCACATGTATTTATCATAACAGGCACGTGTACAGGGTCCAGGAGCAGTTTCCTCCAGTGAGCAGCTGGAAGAACTGCTAAAAGAAAAGTGGCCTCAAGGACATTTGCTGGACATTACAGTTCCACTGACCTAAAGCTCACTGTGTTGCTGATGGGGCCACCTAGAAGGGCTTTTTATTCCTCCTGGATGTCCCCTGGATTTCTGAAATAAAGCTAGGATTTGTGCTGTGGGTGCCATAGGACTCCTCTTTGACTTAAAGCTGAAGCAAAAAACAAAGCCATTTAAGCAATTCCACTGAAATATAAGGCACTCTCTGCCTGGGTAAAGTTCCTGTGTAATTAAGCAACTTGCAGAACGCAGCTGGAAGTCAAACTGGTCCTTCTGGGAGATGTTTTAATTGCCAGTGATGCTGGGAAAGACACTGAAACCTTCTGGGAAAACCAAGAGTAAAAGTCTACTGGGAGAATCACTATATAAAAGAGGCAGGGCACACCTCTGTGACAACAGCCACTTGCAGCAACGGGTAACATTGGGGAATGAAAAATGCAGATGGGCAAAGTGCTGTACTATAATGCACAGACTTGTCCTTGATGCCTCATCTTTTTCACACCATTTGGGAAACAGAACTAGGTCTTGTAAAAGTAGAGAAATATAGCAAGAAAAAGAGGAAACAGACACGAGCTTTAATTTGTAAAGAAATTAGTTAAACTAATATTGCCTTTAGATGGCTTCTTCCAGTAGAAATACAGTGTTAGTATTTAATATACTATAAATCGAAGTATAGGGTAATTAGTCCTGTAAACTGGAGGCCTTATTCAGCATTCCTTACACAAGCAAGAACTGCTGCTGAAGCTCTGGGGAATTCTCCATAATTCAGGCACACAGAAAGTGCTCCTAAGATTCCCTGTGAAGAAATCTGGCCCAAGACAGTCTCTTCTGAAGCACAGCAGTTTGTTCAGAAATATTGCCCGTACCCATCCAAATGCCGTGTTGCAAACCAGACGTGAGGCTGGGGAGCTCAAGGCAGGGGGAAGTGGACAAGTGAAGACTTCACAGGCATGAGAGATCTCTTCTAGAAAAGATGAGCCCTTTCCAAGCAGGGAAGCATCTCCTGAGCTCAAGTCCTAGGAGAGGCGGTTGTGCCCAGGAGCGAGGCTGAGCTACCTGCTGCTGCAGCTTGGCTTCGCAGGCGGGCGCGCTGTCCTTGCTCTGGAGCCATGTACACGCTGTCCTGGGGCCTCCTTGAGCTGGCAAGGACCAACTTTGGGCTAGAGCAGCATGAGGCAAGGGCCAGCACCCTTCCCACGGCATGGGAAGAGCTACCACAACAGCTAGCGGGTGGACAGTTTTACACAACCACGGGAACACAGCACGGGGGCAGCTACACCAGAGGCTGAGGTGCCACCACTGAGGCGCTCCGGCTCCCTTCCCTCCGCTGCCCTCTCCACAACTATCCTTCCTGTCCACCTTGAGCCAGCATCAGGGTAAACCAGCTCCATGTGCTCACAAGACAGCAGGAGAGGCAGGCATTACCTGCCCTACTGGTGAACTGCAGTGGCTGAGGCGCCCTCAGCGCCAGGGCGAGGCAGAAGACGCGACCACCATTTTGTGTGCGGGGGGAAGAGCTTCCCTCACAGTGTGGCGGCCGCGCGCTGGGCTGTGTCAGCCACGTCCGACACCCACCCCGAGGAGCGGGCTTTGCTCACAACACAGGTTTCAACGCTGCTTCTAATCCAGTCTAACTCTAGCATAATTCTAATCGAATTCTAATCTAAACAAAGGCACTAAACTCAACACAAAATGCTACCGGTATCTCTCACATTAAAGAGGTAAATGAAACTTATATATAAACCATACAAACGGACACTTCTTTAAAAATGTTCTTGAAAAAAGTATCTTTCTGCTAATGCATGGACAAGGCAAAGAAACTCAATACTTTTTTTTTTTTTTTTTTTTAACCTTATAATCACTTCAAGAAAGAAAAATATTATTTGGAGATCTCACCAGATAAAAAGGGACCAGACCAACTGAAATAATTAGAAAAAGAAATCGACTTCTCATCTAGTGCTTTCTTCTTAGATTCCTTGCAAGTACAATATCAACTTAATATGTGTGTGGTCATATTTGGTACAACAACAAAATAAGTACACGTATATACATACCCACATACTTCTAGACAGCATCTAGAAGACAAAGCAGCTGCTTCAGCATGTGAAGAACAAGCTTAAATAGCCGAGTGCTTATGATGGAAACATTTTAGGATGGAAGAGAAGGCTACTAGTGATGCAATTACCAGCTCCGTTGTGTCTGTACATTGTGCCTGTGACTGTACTTGCATAATAAATCAGTAATCAGCTGGTAAAAGGTTAGCACAGAGTCTAAAATGAAAATAACAAAAATAAGGGAAAAGGAAAGTATATTTGGCCACTTCATAAAAAAAAAACCCTTCTAAAGAGTGCCTGATAGCACCAGAAAGAAAGTGCAAGACAGATGAAGCAAGACCATGGAACATAAAAGAGCACAAGGGCCTCTAACCACAACAGTCTGTAACTGGAAAGACCATTTTGGGGGAGGAGGAGACTGCTCCAAGAGGAAAAGTCGCTGTCCTGCTGCCAACTGCTGCATAAAGTGCATTCCCTCTAGAGCTGATTATAGCTGCAGACATTAGGGCACCTACTGTTCTGATGACCCTCAGGATCTGTTTCCACAAGCTATTGTAGTGCTGCAGTTCACTAGGATAAAACAGGGTCAGGTTAAAACAGAGGAGGGACTGAGACCTTGACATGAGCAGCAAACTGCTGTTCATCCGTAAGGACAATCCCCCTCCTTTCCTCTCAGGGCAGACTCCGGAGCCAGTCTAATGATTGTGGGTAACGTCATATTCTGGTGGGAAACTTGTCAGCTTTGGAGTGTCCAGTATAACCCGATAGCTATCAAGCTAAGCAAACCCCAGAAAGTATCTATGTAGATGACAGCCATGCTCCAAAAAGAGAAGATTGATTCAAGTCTTCAGTCACTTGCTACTCTTCATATAAATATGCCATGCATCTCAAACAGGGTAAAGACTGCTTACCTTGAGTGTTCATGGAAATGCATTTGCTTTGCAGGGGAAGATACAACCATTTCCCAGAGCCCCTGCATTAACAAATGCTTCTGCTGCTTAGTTTTGGGCAAGGATTTACACATGGACTGACTCTATATCCAGGACTGCTGTACCATTTGATGACAAATGGATAAAGCAGACAAATGGCTGGTATGATCCACACAGAAATACTCACTGTGTGCTGTGTTACTGACTCTAATCTTATTATTTTTTAAAAGTACAAGATTCTTTAATGTAATTAACCTAGCATGTAACTTGCCCAACCCGTTGGAAGCAATACTGAGAGATTTCTTTTGGTTAGCATAAGGGACTGACCATAAATTAAAGACTTATCCCACTGTGAGAAACCAAGTCTTGAATAATAATATTGCTTGAACTCCCAAATTAAAAGCTTTATACAATATTGATTATTTCTGCTAGGACGGCAGAAATGGGAGCAACGAGAGGCTCTATTTGGGAATCTTGGGTTCACTGAGCAAGCTGCTGCATTACACATCATCAAAAAAAGGGAATATCTTGGCCAAAAACCTTTATGCTGCTTTTCTGAAAGAAAACGAATTCCTTTAAAAATCCCAACAGAGACATTATGCACATGAAGAAATAAATAATTAGTACATCAGCTGCAGAAGAAACTGTAGGAGATGTAACTTTATTTAGAGGACTCCCAAATATCACATGTGAGAAACTTGCAGCTCTTTGAGGTATAGCCTATGTGCTGCTGTTCCACAGCAGAGGCAGTCTAGTATTAAATTTATCAGAATTGCTGAAAGATACAGAAAGATATAGTAGGAAATGAGCACTAGAGCTTAGTGATAAAAATCTTTTTGATAGAGTGGGGTAAATATACTCTAGAAAACATGAGAACTTATCTGCTTTTGGTCCATATCTCCCTTAACATCAAACTTGGTACTGAGAGGTCAGTGATTCACCATTACTACTGAAGGTAGTAAAAAAAATTATTTTGGACACCTTTTCACATGGAAAGTGTGCACAGTCGAAAGCTTGAGCACTAGGGCAAAGGCAGAAATATATGGATCTATATCAATCAAAAAGTTAAGATTTTAGAAGGACAAAAAATTAAGCAGCTCTGGAAAGCACAGAACACCCGCACACAGAGGAAAAAACCCTACAATATAAATGTTCTGGTATTTTCCTTGTTGTGAGCCAAGAAGAAAAAATAATGTGAAAATAGACAGGAATTTTTAAGTGATATGATATGTTTTAGAAAGTTGGGGTCATACAGTAAAGGTAAGGTTTTGTACAGCAGCATGGTGCAAGTCTGGAAGCACAGACTTGGAGTGAAAGGACACCTGGAAGCCCTGCGCTTTACTTCAACATCAAACGTGATTATTATTTTTTAAAGCTGCAATTGAGGGGCTCCATGGGTTTGCCCAAGGATTGAACATACTGAAAACTAATGACAAAAAACAGATACTCCAAGGTAAAAATCTTTTAAAGAGCTCTGTGGCTCCAAAGGGAAGAAACTATTAGCCACGGAAGTCATGGAACAGATGCACAAGTCCCTACAGGTCTCTCTTTGTAGCTACCGCCTCTGAAGTCCTGTTGAAAGCAAAAATGAGGAATGATTTGAACATGCTGTTTTCTTGTTGGCTTCCCCGCTACTTGTGATCCCTTAGGAACTTCAGCCTGTTAATAAAAATTAGAGCAGCCTTCAGGCTGCTCTTACGTGAGGTGAGACAGTGAATCAGCGCCCTTTAATCAACTGCTGGGGCTCCAGTTCCTCCCTTTCCCACTTATTCCAGAGCTGCTATGGAGTGACTACGGAGCCAGCTCACTCCAGGCACGCGGCTGGGACACGCAGAGCCTTGGGGCTTCGGCACCCGAGGTCCTTGGGGACAAACACCCAGCTCCTGCTGAACGCTGCAAGGAGCCATTCACAAATGATGCTCCCAAAAAGGATAGGAAAAGGGAGAAAATAAATAATAATAATAATAATAATAATCACAGCACACTATTTGCTTAAAGTTTCCAAAAGCCATGCTGCAAAGCCTCAAGTCCAAAGCTTTCTGAAAACCACAAACAAATGAGCACAGGGCTGCACACGTTTTAACAAGAGGTCTGTTTGTCAGGCTCTGCATAAGCAGCCAACTTGGGTATCACTGGACTTTGCTCATTTGTGAGCAAAAGTAACTCATTTTTCAACACGGCAATCACTCAAAGTGGGGTGTTTATTCTAAAATCTAGATTCTGTAGGGGACCACAAACACTCAAAATACTGGAAAGTCAAAGCCTAAGATCAGAACTGATTTTTTGCAATCTAGCTCCATCTCTCTCTTCACCACAAATCAGAGCATAACTCCCACTCCTTCCAATCTAGGATAAAAGAAACATTGATTACAATAGACCCTAATCATCATTCCTTCTAAACACAAGGAGAAATAAAAGCACAAAGTATTATGTGCCAGAAAACATGCACTTTATTTATGCTTCCTTACTTCTCAGCACAGTGAGAAATGCTCTAAATACGAAGGAGGCTGCAACCGAGAGAGACTTAATGCGTCTCAGCTAAACAACAAATACTTCACTCCTTGTATTGACATACATGATTCATTGCCACCTTTTACCTGTGTTACTTACACTTCTCCTTCAAGTTCCTGCTACAGCGTCTATTATCAACCTGAACGCTGCAAACAGCAACAAATTACAAAAATAAATCAATCTGTTTGCACGAAAGTGAGGGAGCGACAGTGTTAACCAAGGCAGAACACGTGGGCACATGCCAAGCCGAGACTGCACAAGGACCACGGCTCAACCTCCTCTCCATCCTGATTCAGAGCAGGTCTCTGATTTCATACATCAGGTTACCAGCAGAGCCCCGGCCGCTCATAGCACCAGGACTGCCCTTAACCATCCCGTGAGCCTGCAGGGCAACTGCAGAAGGGCTATTTGGCGGTGCAGAAATACAGCTATTTTCATGCAAGCTTAGAGAATTTTAAGCAAACAGATGCTGGGGCACAGCCTCAGCTGGAACAAGGGGTCCGTTCACTTCAAGAGAGCCGCCGCAGCGCATTTGCACATCGCCAATTGATCCTGTCGGAGGCATTGGCAGCGACCGCTTTCAAAAATGAACATCTCAAAACATTTCTGAATTTATCATCATCATCATTAAATAATAAATAACCCAACAACACTCCATTCGAAAGTCAGAACACTGATTTTCATTCTCCTCCTCGCGTCAAGCAGCCATGTTCTGCACTGGGAAACAGAAATGCCCATTTTGGAGAGCAGTACCTTGTGAATGTTTTAAAAGCCAAATATCTCAACAGCCATGCTCCAGCTGTATAGATATAAAAAAAAAAAAAAGGATAAAAAATGAAATTTGAATTGGTTTGATGAATGAACGACTGAAGATAACATTCTTTAAGCTTGCAGCTAAAATTAAAAGCATCACAAATTATAAGGGGTTGATCTATTTATTTGAAGTCTGTTGTCCCATTTTTAATGATGCCCATTCTAGTCTAAGTTTAGTAGTGGCCAGAGCCACAAAACCCTAATTTTCTGTCACATCTCAAACCAGCAAAAAATGGGGAACTATCATCTTAACCAGGATTACCTTTTGTTGGCTGAGTAGAAATTTATTATGCTGAGACCTTGCAGCATCTCCTGAAGGGGCTGATTCCAACATTTTTAATGGTATAAACCAGTAACTTAAGTTAAGCTTCACAACTGCTTAAGAGAACCAGGAAAAAAATAATAATAATAATAATAAAAGAGTCTGAAAGAGCTCCCATAGCCAGGAGCCTCCAAACCATTCCAGAACAGAAAGACCAGCGAACAGGCTTTAAGCGCACCAGCCCCTTCTCTGGAAAGTTATGTTGTATTTTAAGGACTGGCATGATTTGGGATAGGGAGAGGAACTGGAGATCCCAGTGCTGCTCCTCCTATAGTTAATTACTGGACTTTCTTTTTAATATGGTAATTTTTCAAATAAACTCACAATGATACATTTAAAACAAAGAAATGGATGAATAATTCATTAGTAAATAGAAGGCATAAAGGCACTCTTGCACTTAAAGCAGATTAGCTAGCATGTGAAATAAATCATTACAAAAAGTATGTAAATGAGTTTTCCACTGCAATCATATTTTATTCACAGCGTACGATACTTATAGCTGCATTCAGTGCTTTGTTTTCATAAAGGTATTTATTGCTATCTATATTAATACTGTGCAATTAAGTGTGCTTGAGGATATATATATATGTACATATTAATTTTTACACACACTTGGAAGCACTTCTGGAAGTAGGAAAATGAAGCAAACTTGACAGATGAACATTGCTTTTTCATGAGTGCCTTGCTGGCTTTGAGGTATCTATGTGCAGCCTGCTAGATGCCAATCTAAACCAGGTCCTGAAATCAGCCCTGAGGCATAAAGTTTTACAATACCAGACACATGTTATTTCAAAGATATAAACATGCAAAAAGACAAAAATAAAAAAAAGGAGATGGTTGCCAGGCCTCCCTCTCCACAGCCCTTCCATTCAGCCCTTCTCCCCCACCTTCAAGTTCTACTAGTTGGAATGAAAATGCAATTTCAAGACAGTTTTGCATGATTTCATATGAAATGTCCTATAGTGGTGCTATATTATAATAGCACAATTTATTTAGGTGTTTTTTAAGTACTGCGATCGATAACAAAAATACGCAGCTGTTCTTTCTGCTACCTCAGGACCCACCTCCTTGCCACTGCATTCCTCCCAGTCTACCCTCAGGGGAAATCCTCCCTCTGTTAAAGGATATTTTGAACAGAAACCCAAGTAGTAATTGACACATTCATACCCTTGGCACTACAGGGAGGCCACTTCTGTCGTTGTACTGATACCGCAGAGTGCCCAAATTCATTCCTTTTGAGATCAGTAACTGCAATGCTCAGCTTCCTTATGATCATCTGCCCTTCCCTTCCTGGAAAATTTAAGCTAATCTTATGTTGTAACAGCAGCAGGAGTTAGTCTGCATAGGAACAGGTTGAAACTCAAACCTTAGTGTTGCAAATATTGCAATGAAGTTCCAAAAACCTGACCAAAGCTCACTCTGTACTGGGACAAACATTTCCAACAGCACTCAAAACACATTGTACCTTAGGGGAATGAGCCCTGAACGCTTGCTATCAAATTTCTAGCCCTCTTCCACTTATTTTTTCCAAGCTGCCCCAGTCTATTTGCCCAGTTTTTAATTACATAAACTAAGCTTTTCTTCTGTACCTCTAGTGCTGCTTAGAAAAGTTTAGCTGAAAACATTCATTCTAGACCAAACTTCGAGCAATTGTAAATTCAAAGCGAGAT
The DNA here is from genome assembly GCA_032273925.1 of Rhynchotus rufescens. Classification (NCBI taxonomy): domain Eukaryota; kingdom Metazoa; phylum Chordata; class Aves; order Tinamiformes; family Tinamidae; genus Rhynchotus; species Rhynchotus rufescens. Next base: position 10,171 of record JAVCKT010098492.1, read on the forward strand.
TTACTTTATTGTAACTGTGCTTCATACTAGAAGTGCTGACACAGTTTATAACAATTTTGTGCATTCCAGAAGCTTTCATTATTTTTGTTTGCTTTTCAAAATGCCCTCAAATTCGTGAGAACACGCACAAATGGTGCTTGACTATGTGAGAGTCCATGTAGTATCCTAGTCAATTCTGTCCCTTTTGGATTTTCATAGTCAAGCAGATGCTTAAAGAACACACAGAATTTTTTAAAAGGCATTATTAGGTTTATGGAGTTACCTTGCAATAGCCTAGTCTAGGTCTTGCTGACAGAGTTCCCAAGAAGGAAGTAGTGAGAATTGAATAGAAAACAAATAAACCAAAAAAGACCCAAACTTCTGCCTTTAGTTACTAGAGTTTACCAAGTTGAAGCAATTTCACTTATCTCCTGTTTTTTTTTTTTTTTGTTTGTTTGTTTCTTTGTCAAAGTTCACAGCAAAGGAAGATGATATTTCTTTGAACACAGTCAAGTGGGACTTCTGGAGTTCCTCTGTGCCACACTA
>JAVCKT010098493.1:0-10693 GCA_032273925.1 Rhynchotus rufescens
TGCACTTTCCTTCATATTGTTCAAGACCTGAACTGGATTTTCTAGTACTGGATCTTTATTAAGAAGTTGAACTCCAACTGTAAAAAGACAGTTTTCATGAACCAGTCTGTTTTCCTTTACTTCTTTTTTTTATATAAGGCTAACTTATAAAATAAGAACCAAAAGATGGGATTATAAAGCTGGCCTGCCTGGGACCTGGAGAAGCACATCATCTTTGCGCTTATTGTCCTTTATTACCAGTGCCCTTTAACAAAAAGAGAGGCCTAAGGAGGGGACACATCTGGAAATGTGACCTAAATAAAGTAAAAATTCTTTTGGAAACTGGTAAACCTATACTATATATGTCTGTAATTAAAAGGAAGGAGGTATAGCGACTCATAAAAGCACCATCTGAAAGCAATTTAAAGGTTAAAAAAAGTGCTACTTGGCACAGATAGGAGGGTGAGACCTGACTAGACCCATCCTCTCAGGACAGTGTTCTGTCAGTGGCCTATCTACAAGTATAGTGTTTCAAACCAATTCTTGGCCTGTTGTATAAATAAATAATTTTAAGCAATGATCTTGGTGAGTAAAGACATTAATGTGGAAGACTCTCTGAAACTGTCGCTTTTTTACTATCTTTCCTATTTTACTGCTATGACTAAAGCTCTGTGATACCTCTCCACATTCTTAAATTACTTTATATTCTTTGATGAGAAAACTCTTTCGATTTTTTTTTTTTAATTCTTTGCTTGTTTTCTCTTTTGAAAATTAGAAGAACATTTTTTGTGTGTGTGTAAAACTTCCCATGTAAAAGTATTACAAAATCAGTATCAGGAGTGGCACTGAAGCAACATGAACTGGATATTTTATAGGTAATCTGACCTTGATGATGACCCTGGTGAACTCCAGAAGCTCGTAAGTCAAACTGCAAGCCACTTACATTAGCAAATTTTTAGTTGTATAAAAAGACTTTCCTGGGGCAGATACAAAAGACTTTGGAATCAGGTTTGGGTTATTTTGCTCTCATTGCCCAGACCTCTTCCCTCCCTCCCTCCACAGACCTAATCTCACCACAGATACTGGTATCCAGGGCAGAGAAATATTTAGCTCAGTTGTAGGTAAGAAAATCTTTTTTTTTTTCAAGAGAAAAAAGTAAAATAATACACATTTTGGGGGAAAATTGAATACATTTCTCTCTTTCACACATGTACGTAGACATACATGGTTTATTAGGAATAATTCCAGTTATATACTTGCATTGTCTGATTAAATTTTTCTCACATTGTCTACTTATTTTCAGCTCAGATACTTGTAGTCACTTCTACAAAGATTATTTCTTTTGTGCCTTTTGCTCCTGTTTATAGAAGGGTCTGTACTGCATTGTTTACAATAACGTCGTATGTTTTAGTTTATGTGGATTTATCCTCTCAAAGTCCTTATGAAAGGTAGCTTCATGTAACAGTTCAAGGATTAAAACCAGAGGTACTAGATGCCTTGCCAATGGACTCCAAAGCTGTTTGTGGCTTGCAATTTGTATTCTCAGTAACAGTTTTGAACCACATCCTAGAGGGTTCTTTATTTCTTGAAGAAATTCTTTAAGCTTAAGAGTTCTCCACAGAGTTTCCACTTGACCCTGCTGCTGTGCAAGTGATAACAGACAGGTAGCTTTTAAATCTTCCATCTCAGTATGCTGCCTGCCTCACAGAAGCTGTTTTTCCATGTGTCAGGCAGCTGGCATGGACAGTCAGAGCACAGAAAAGGAGGAATAAATGGGAAATAGCCATTGATACACTAGGGGGCAAGGGAGGTTGACTGCAAAAAGTGCAAAAAAAAGTAAAAATTATGTTATCGTGAGAAAATAAAAGTTTTTGCCAAGGACTTTTAAATTTTTCTGCCTGGAAAAGTGAAACAAACGATTTTACTTTTTAGATGACTTCTGCCCTGTGCAACTGAATGGAACCCTCTGATTTCAAGTCAATGCAATACAGTAGCACTTGTCCCTGTGGTGGCATTTTGCTTCATGGGATTTGGGGAAAGATTCCTGAGCTTCGTTTTCCAGCTTGATGAGAATTCATCACAGATACTGTACACACAATTTGCATCATGAGATATTTGCTGTGGTCAGAGATTTCTGTGGTCAGAAAGCCAACCTTTTGGGGCCATCGATGGCAGTACCAGTCACCTGAATTCCAGTGCCCAAGCTGCATGGTGCCAGTGTAGGGAAATGCCTCAGAACTTTGAAATATCAACCATTTTCCAAGAACAAAAAATCTGAAAGAGGTTCAGGTATGCTTCCTTTATTTTTTTCCATGTCAATGGAAAGACATTGCTTGCAGCATGGAAAATCTGCCTATGCAGAGATTTCCTTATAATACTTCCTGAACATAGTGTGGGTCTTGACTGTGCTTAGAACTTCTTACTTCTTGCAGCTTGCTGTGCCACAGCTGTGCTGTGCCTAACATGTTATGTTCAGGTTGAAGAAAAAACTCTCTTTTATAGCAGAATGGTTTAAATGTGAGTGTGTTATAGACTTGTTTGGTAATGTTATACTTATGGGCTTCCTTTGGAAAGGAAGGTATTGCATAGTTTGATGGTCTTGGCCAACAGGTAGATGATGATATTTTGAGTGGATACCCTCTTGGTTCACAATTTAATGGTTCAGATTTTAATTGGTTTCCGTGAAATTGGGACCAGAGGACACTTGATAGTATTTAAGCAGCTATATATTTGGATTCCAGGAATCATATCATTCCAGGAATAGCGGAGTGATATTGTGATTATTGAACTGTCTGTTGACAGTTACTTCTTGATGTGAGACCATATAGCATATATCTCACATATTTTTTTGCTATACATCTGAATCTTTATTTGCTTAGTTTAACTCATTGCATGATTTGGTTTTGCATCGGTTTCTAAATATGTAGCCAGTACAAATGTTAAGATTTTTTTTTCCTTTGCAAATAAGGATTACAGAAAGAAAAAGTAATTAATTTCTTGTTATTTTTACATTCTTGTCCTCTTATAGTCTTTTTAAGATGGAAACGGTAAGAAAAAAAGGTAATGTCATTTAACTCATTATTGTTGCTTTAACAGTAATGAGGTACTAATTGTAAAACTCAGCTAATTGTAAAACTTCAGCAAATAAAATGGAAATGCCATGCCAGACTAACTATGATTTGTACTAAATTCTATATGTATGTGTATTAGTCAACAGACATTTTAAAGACTCTGAACGCTTGTAGCACACTTCTTTATTAGTCTTTTTGGCTTGTTGTAGTTCCATATAAATTTGGAACATAATATCAGAGTTTTCCTGTAGCTAATTTAATACACATGAATGCGCACTGACATGTGCAGTCTAGCAGATCAAGTATCTGCCTCCTAGCATAAAGGGAGTGAAATGAAATCCAGCAAATATCTTCTTCTGATTAAAATAACTTAATCAAAAGCCCTAGTCAGAGTTGTCATTAAGGCAAGTACAGATTGATCAGTTCTTATGACTCTTCCGTCCATCTGAGCTGTGGCTTGTTCCAACTGCCCAAATGATGGAGGTAGAAGCTGTCCTCAAGACACCTTCCCTTCTCTGTTGCCTATGGCTGTTGCAGCCCACGTGAGATCAGGGCAGTTTGAGGGATGGTGTAACTACTGATGGATGAGGAATGGTCACCCGAGGACCTTTGGACCAAGAGGACTGCAGCATATGCTGACCTCTATCATCTCCACCTGCTCTAGTGAGCCAGAAGGCTGACTCATCTGGCCGGAAAGGTAATGAATGTCCCAAAGGTCTTCCTTAAGGACTTCTTTGTTCACTATGGCTCTCAGTGTGTATTTGTAAATTTGAGGTTGTCTGACAATGCCAGTCTTATTTGTAAGCTTTTCTGCATTTAAATACCCATGAGTAAGACATTCAGCCAGGGTAATGGGCTTATCTTCATTTCATTCACTGCAGCAATGGTGATAAAAGCAGTTAAGTATTAGTTTGTGGGAATCTGCTTTCCACAACCTTATATTTGTTAAACTTAACTATACGTTTCAAAATTATTGTGTGATGCTGACAAGTTGAAAACTGTTTCAGTATTGAGACAGTGTCGGAGTTTTTGCATTTTTTTAACATGCCTCACAAATTTTACTTCATTTTACAGCTTTCTAATGCAAATATTTTTGGCCAGTTCTTCTGGCTGATATGTTTATATTCTGAAGTTGCCTAGAATTATATATTCTAGTGCTGTCAGGTGTTATTAAATAGTATTTTGTCTTCTGGACATACTCCTATTCTTCCCAAAAGTGCCAATTTGAAATTGCCAAGGGAGGGATTATAAAAGCCATTAGAAGTGAATTTCAACACCAGTAGTTCGAATATGAATATTACCTTTTTCCTGCTGATGTGCAAAAGTTTAGTTGACTCCTTGTCTTAAAAAATAGCATGTCTTTATTTTTTTTTTATGTATGTTGCAAATCATAGGCAATCTATTTCTGATAGACTTCATAACTGAAGATGTTTTAACTGTTGATTTTCAAGCACATTTTGTTTCTTTCTAAGCTTTCCGCTGGGTCATATATTTCTCTGCTGAGTCTCCTTTGCTTTTTCTGTATAATCAGATCCTGGGATCTGGCCTGTCTCTGTTTGGCACAGCCCAGTGCGGAGATAGAGTGGTTCTTCTGTCTGTAGCTTATATTCAATTCTCTGGGCCAAAAAAGATTTCCATGGCAGCTGGAATTCAGCTCGTGGGAGAACATATTTTTCTCTATTTTCCATTTTGCACTCCCTCTGCTAGTGGGAGAAATCTAGATGGTCTGGGCTACATAAAATTCTGTTATATAAAAAAAAAATCCTCCAATGACTTAGAATGTTTTGTATCTGGTCCACCAGGTCAAAACAATAGCTATATACTCCATATTTGAATATGGAGTAATTTATTAGAAAGAATGAAGCTAACGAAGAAGTGATTAAAAAAGTAAAATAAACAATGACTTTGGAGATGTAGAGTGTTGCATTTTTGATATCAGGGTGTTGTTGCCTTGTCACAACTGAAAATCTTGAATCTTTGCTGCCGCAGTGATTATCACTGAGCTAAGCGTTGTCCCACCAAATCAAATGTGATTTTCCAGACTGATGTATTTGTACATCATGTAAAAACTGTATTTGATATTACACACTGGTGAGTGTTGCTGCACATCTGTAAGAATTCCCAAAGCTTCATGGCCTCCCAAACCAGCTCAGGTTATCTGTTGAAATTGTCTTTTTCTCTTCAGCAGTGATAACAAGAAGTCACTGTGCATTAGTGCCCAACAACCTGAACTCTGGGTGGCCCCTTCTGACCACTTTTGCAGGGTCACAAGTTATGTAGCAAAGACCATGAGAATGTTCTTGCCAGGACAGTGGTTCTCTGCTTTAATGGAAGCGCAATGTGGTGTCTGAGATGTGAGACCTCAGAGGTCCAGTATGCTTGATTTACACAAGAGATGCTAGCTGTCTGTGGCACAACTTTCTTATACACACGTATTCATTTACACGATGGAAACCAGGCAGCAAAAGAGAAGGCCCAGAAAACAGCATCAGTTTTGTCTTGCATCCCAAGGGTCAATACCTCTTCCTCATGTTTTGCTGTCCCACTGTATCTGTGGAGACCAATAACTTGTAAATCCAGGTCAAACATGGAACCTTCCTATTCCCTTGTGTCCCACTCTGAAGGCATTAAGCCCAAAACCTAGTTTTCTGAGTGTACCTCATGTGACAGTACTGCTTTTGTGCAGATTGATCACAAAAGATATTTCTCAAAGGTGGAAGGGGAATGTCAGAGTTAGAATGGAAGAAGGGTATGGCAATTGATTTTCTTAGTTAAAAAATAGCCCCCCAAACTAATGTTTTTGCTAAATTTTCTTTTTTTTTTCTTTCTCTCTTTTTTTTTTTTTTTTGGTAAAACTAATAACAGCTTTTATTATATAAAGAAAGCTAAGATTTTGATTCCATATATTGCTGAATTATCATTACATACTCTCAGGCATTTCAGGCAATATATTAAAAGGTGTGCGTTTTTAGAAACGTTCTTCTTTTTTGTTTTTTTTTTTATGTAGGAGTAATTACTGAAACTCTGGAGCTGCCCTCAGAATCCCCTGCTCCAAATGCCTAAAACCAAAAGGAATGTTTTGGGGAGAATCCTTACTAATCTTTTTTTTTTTTTTAAAAAAAATAAGTTTTGCAGTTTTTGCTAAACCACTTTCTCCAAACAAGTTTATCCCTCAGGCCCAAATTGCTTCAGAAAAGTGCATTTGCCCTCTTCTTTTGAATGCATCCTGGAGAGGATTCCTCTAGTCTGAACTACAGTAAAAGGCCTTCACATACCACATACTCATTTCAGATGACGTGTGACCAGTGAGCTATGTTTGGGGAAGAGAGGGCCAGCATTCCTGTTAAGTGCTCTTAATGCACCAGATATATGTGTTGCAGCTGCTTCAAGCTGTTCTGCAAGTGTGCAGGGGCTACGCTAGCCTGTCACTGGAGGATCACAAAGTTATCTACACTTTGGCTAGTTTAAATGGAATGGTTGGTCTTACATTATAAAATGTGCTATGTTGATCCCTAGAGATAGTTGGTTTGTGTCATAAGTTAAAGCCTATAAATGGATCTTTCAACTTGAAGGTGTAGGCCAAGAAGGAGCATATCCAGCCTTGGCTAAAGGGAGCGCAATACTTCATCTTTTCTGCTTCATCCTTGCCTTACTTCTGAGCTGGACGGTGCCAATATGAAAATAAGATGTAAACAGAAAAAAAACTCTTTCTTGATTGCATTTGTGAGAAAAATCTTTGTTGTTTTTAAATGAGAAAGCAAATGAATATATTTTTTCAGTCTTCGTTTTTGTCGAACATACCCCACCTTAGTACATCGAGCTTCTCATGAGCTAAAAGGAAATACACTTTAGGAAGCCTTTAAATAAAAGACAGCACATCACTGTCACACCTTCTTTCTCTATCTTAACTCAGGAAGATTTCTTGCACTGCTATAAGCTTTTCTGTATAGTGGCTACTTCTTGTCATGGTAGGTAAAACTCTTGCAGAGGCAAATTCATGATGTTGGAACCTTTTCCAGATGTCAGATTTGCCTGATTGTCCTCTGAGATCAAAAGATAGATTTCCATTTACAGTAGAAACTTCTGAAAGGGCTTCTTAGCTGATGCTAAGTGAGAGGCAAAGAATTTAGAGTAGTAGTAGATGGGATGAGTTTACTGTTTTGTATTGCTCACCTTTTTGACTCAGGAAAGGTTTAACTGAAGCAGCAGTAACATTTTAGATTTTGGATTTGACTTTTATTTTAATGAAAGCCACGGAGGAGCAGCATGTTGGAACTGATCTCATTGTTAAAGCATAAAAACAAGTCTATTATTTTTTCTTTGAAGATGCAAATGAGGTCCGGTGTTATCTTGCACATTGAGCTAATCTTAGGAATGAGGAAATCACCCTTCCTAAAGAAGACAAACCAGATAACATCCTAATGCTAAGGACAATTAAATCTTTGCCACCGGGGCAAATAATGCTTTGCAGCAAACATTTTGGAAGCCTGTAGAGTCATGTTTTTTTTTTTTTTTTTTTTCCCCTGGTCCTCCATTCCTCTGGGCAGAGAGGCACTTTCTCTTAATGTAAACAGCGTACTGGGTTTTACTACTTTAGGTCATTATGTAATTTACCTTCTAACGTGACATGAGGAAATCGCGCTTCTGGAGTGCATGTGGCTCCTGCTAGAAGGGGATATTGCCACTTTACGGGGCAGCTGTGAAGCATTTTGGTGTCGCTGGTATCTCAGCAGCTCCCCTGCGCACTCACATTTTTTCGCTCAAGGCCTGGGAGCCTCTTAACCCTTAAGCAGGCGCTGAGCGGCTGGATGAGAACGGGAATAATCCCTTACGCCGCAAATTGGCTTCACTCTTTTGCAGCCCTAGACGTGTTTCCAGCTGCTTTCAGCCTCCGTGCGCTCTGCCTCCCTCCCCTCGCCGCTGATTGGCGACGCTCCTCCGTGGCCCAGTGCAGCCAACTGGAGCATCCCTGTGCTCCGGTTTGAAATAGGAGCTTCGCGGACAGTTGCCTCCCTGCTCCTGACTTTTAATAGGCTGGGAAGGAAGGCTGGGAAACTTGACATTGTCTTAGGAATAGTTGCCCCCCCTCCACCACCAGCAAAGGATAAAAGGGGAAAAACAAGACAAGGAGGGGGGAGAAAATACCCCAAACTTGCTTGCCCTGGGAAACTTGATGGATTTTCATTCCGCCGCTAGTCCCGCGGCGTGAGCGTGAGCGCAGCCCCTTCCCGGCTGGATGGATAATGGGCGTCTAAACATGAGGCAGGTAAGGAACACGCTGCAGAGCCTACAGCGCTTTCCCAAGGGCCGGAGCCAGTGGGGAGCCTGCTGCAGGCTGCAAATACTCACCTTGCTGGCCTGGCAGAAACCTTTGCAGAGTTGTGATGTTTTCTCTTTTTTCTTTTTCTTTTCTCTTCCTTCCTTTCCTTTTTTTTTTTTTATTTTTTATCATGATGAAAAGTAAGTTTACAGAAAAAAAAAAAAAAAAAATGAAATCCAGCTGATGAAAGGGTTTCTGCTTTCAGTCTGATCTTGCCAGTAATAAGCCATGTCCTGCAGGTCATTCTGCGTTGCGGGTTTGTACAGGGCATGAAAGCTGTTTGTGAGATATGTAAATCAATTCCGTTTTGCTGTGGCTTCAGTGCATTGTGTAGGCTGTCTTGCGGCCGTGTCTGTGACATAGAAAAGGAAAGGGCTTGCTGTGTTATAAGCCTAAATATGCCAATAATTCAGCCCGCGGATAATTTATTGAACAGCTCTGCATGAGTTCCTTGCCTGCCAGTACTTTAATCTTGTGACTGTTTTAAAATGTAGTAGTTTCAAGCTCTCTTGCAGCTCCACAAAAGTACTTGAAGATGTGTTTCCTAGGGATTTTTTTTCCAGAGATTATTCAAATGAGATTTTTTTTCAGGATAGCTATTCACCTGAAGAGACAAAAGCAGCTTTTATTCTCATGCTCACAGTTAAAAGGCACGGAGGTAAAATGTTTTTAAATCTCAGCATTCACAGTTTTACCACAAAAACATGCAGTTAGAAGAGCCTCGTGGGAACGAGAAAAACAGGCTGAGCTGTGCCTGAAGACTGAGCCCAAGATCTGTGCTGCTTTAGGAAGTCTTGCCAGGCAGCTGCGGAAGCTCACCCTCCAGACACTCTTTTCTAGGTAGGCAGTGAGGAACTAGGAGGCAAGGAGAGAAGTTTTCTAGGTTCTTTTGTGTGGCGGGTGTTACTCATGCAATTCTGCAGGACTAGTATAGTGCATGACCAGGGAATGCATTTGTACACCTGTACTGCAAATGGAGCATTTGTTTTTCACTCTTTCTGAAACCTTTGTAAGAAATCTTTGATTCCTGCACCATTTGCCTGGAAGTTAGGGGAGGTGGGGAAGGGAGGAGAAAGAATATAGGTGATGGGAGGAGGAATGGCATTTCTTTTTCATATTAACCAAAAAATAAAATAAAAAAAAAACTTGATTGATTTTCAGGGACAGCAGACTTAATGTCACTGTTAACCAAAATGAAGGGCATTTTATATCCTGCATCCTGCTCAGGTCAGATTGATCAGTGTGGTGCACACAGTCGTCAGAAATTATTATCACCACAAGAGGGTACTTTGGCATTAGGGAATTGTCAAAAGGAATTAGAAAAAAAGGTAGAAGTGTTACAGAGTGGCATTAAAAATAATAAGTAAAATATTCTGTGACGCATGTACATTACTTGAGTTATTACCTGAGTTATTACTAGCCAAAGCATAGTGTTTTACATGTCATGAAGATTCACAAGTGGTAGAAGAAAAGAGTAGAGCAAGGAGAAAGGTAGAAAAGGGAGCAGGAAAACTTGGCATGCACACGTGAACTCCTTCCCCACTCCCAAAAGGAGGCCGGGGGGAGAATAAGGCATTCCAACCCCAAAAGAGGCGCATGCGCAGTCACAGATGGGCTCGTCCTTGCAGGGCCCAGCACGTTGCAGTTGGTGCCTGTTGCCTTTCCTTGCCTCTGCAGGAGCAATGCAAGCGAGGCTCTGCGTTCCTGACGTTCCCAATGCTGGGATGGGCTCCTGCACCCCATCCCGCTGCAGTCGCTCCTTGCGGGGTGGTGCAAGGGGAGCCTGCTGAAGAGCTGCCAGAGTTGGCCCAAACACCTGCCTGGGAGCGTGGTTTCTCTCGTGGTGCCAAGTGAGCCGTGCAGACACACAGGAGCAGGAATGTGGGGTACTGCAGGAGCCCCTACTCCTGCTTCGAGTTTGAAGTCACCATGGGAAAAAGAGATACAGATAGGAAAGCCACTAATCTAGTGGCTAAATTGCAATGTTCTGTTTATACCTCGAGGTGCTCTTGGTCACAGCCTAATTTGGGGTTGCAGAGTTAAGCAGTGGATGTGACAGCATTGCAGGGACACCGCTTACAGTGCGGGTCCCTGCAGACACTGAGCACACAGCATCTGTCCAAATGCACTGGCTTCCCTCAACCAAGTATGGGAATTGCTTTGGAAATGGGATATGTAGCCTGTGGAGCTGATAAGACTCTGCCCACTCTACCACTGTGCCAAGCCAATAGTCTCCAAATGGGCTAGGAGGTAACGGTTGGTGGCCGGGGATGTTGTGTCGAGATTTGCAAATGACACAGGTATAAAGAGGCAGTCATTTCTA
>JAVCKT010098494.1:0-10693 GCA_032273925.1 Rhynchotus rufescens
CAAAATCAGGCTGTGTGACACCCCCTGTCTTTTGAACACTGGTTGACATCCATTAAAAATGACAGCGGGAGAAAAAAAAAAAAAAATAAACACACACACACAAAAACCTTTCTTTACTGTCAGCAACAAGGCATTTGCCAAAGAGCACAGCTTTAGCTTCCCATCATCCGCAGCCTTTATTTACCTGATCTATTAGGACCCAACTTTTCATTCATCCCATTCCCTGCCTTCAGCTTTTGGCATCTCCAGTGGAAGACTAGAGCTACTTACTATATCATAGTGCACAATCCCTTTGCAATCATCCAGCTCCTCCAGATGTGTCACCTCTGCTCAGCCAGTGCAGGAGTGCTCACTGCTGGGGAATCAGCAGCAACTCATTCCTCCATGTCCAGTATAGGTTGGCTGTTCACTGCATAATGTGGAGAAAAGAATGAGAGGAACTTTATGGATATCTTGCATTCGCAAGAAAAATCAATTACAATGTAATGCAGGCTAGTATAGCAGCAGCAATTAACATCTTGAAAAAGTTATTTCAAGATTCTTATATAAATGCTAAATGTACTTTAAATCATTTCATTTTTATTGTCATGCTAGCTGGGTAGATAATTAAGACCCATGCACCAATGAGTCTGGGATGTACCGATACATGCATTTCATTCTGAAGCTGACATTTTACAGCAAGACTGCAGGTGGCAGTAGCTTTACAGTTACCTATTTTTCCTGTTTGTCCTTTCCAAACAGATTCAGCTATTAAAATGAACAAACGAAAATATCAGAACAAAAATGCCCACCTAGAAGAAAAAGAAGCATTGTCCTTGTGGTTGCTAAAATAGTAAGCTTATATTATTCTCATTTTCAAATATTTTTTCATATCAGGAATGAGACTATTCAGGATCAAAGAATAACACTAATGTTTTCTTAAGCATACTGGTTGGTAGGCATTTGTTACAGTATGTTACAAAAGTTCATTTATACTGTATTTTTAATAGTTAAATGAGCTTGTTTTGATGTGTGATGCAATAGAGTTTTCCTAGCTTTAGAAGTGCACTCTTTTATATTCTCTAATATTGCATAAGTGGCTAGACCCAATAAGTACAAAAACAAAACCAAAAGATCAGTTTCATGGATAATGCTTCAATATTCCAATCAGGAATGGAGAGATACCCAGACCAGAGGTAAAACCCAGACAGCACCTACTGATGATCCTATTAAAAATAGTCAGGCTGATTCACTGCTGAGACAGCTAGCTGTGGCTTGGCTGTCATAGGGATAGTTAAGATTAAACTGAACTCAAATGGAATCCTTTCTGAATTACTTGAAGGCCTTCACACAGTTAAGTTGCAATCCAGACTTCACAGATGATTGTTATGTATTTTTCTGCATACAATTATATAAAGAACATTAATGGTTGCAATATCAAAAACTATCAAAAGAGTCAGCAAAAAGGATCCTACTAGGCAATAGAGAGGAATCTCTAGTTCTATTTATTCTCAGTAGCAGTTTTATTTATATGACTTATCTACTGTCTGAATTTTACAGCAGTTAACAGTATCTAATGGTTTACAAGCCTTATAACCCATTGCTTTCTATTAACTGCAAATTGGTAACAGATGTTACAGAGCAGACTTAAGTATATCACCAATATTCTCTTAGTTTGGTAATAAATACCCACTTCAGATCAATGAAGAGATATGAACCTGTATCCATCTTTTTAGGGTAAGCATTTAGGAGTGTCTCTGTACAACCCTGTGAAAGAAGCACAACTGTAACAGTTTTGGCTATTAACCACTTGGCAGATGATGGGTTATACCCTATCCAACCCCACAGCCAAGGAAAAGCTAAATTCTAAGTATTTTTTATATTTGTTTCTATGGTTAGAAAGAAGATTTATTTTGGGCAGGTCCCTGGTGCAAGCAATTGGAGATCAGGATTCACAGACATGTTGTGGCACGTATCTGTTATAAGCTATCATATGTTGTACGCCCACTTCCTGATGACTTTCAACCCTTCCTGTGTCATTTCTCAGTCAGATAATTCAAGCTAACTCTCTAGTTAACTATCACTGCACATAGCAATAAAACAATCTCAAAAATGATGCATGGAGGTTCTCCTTTCAGTTTCCTACATCACAGCCTAATTTTGACTGCAGAACCCCCCGTGTCGGTGTGTCCGTATCACCACAGCAGTCAGTTCCTCTATAGCATTTCTCAAAAGCCCGTCCATATAACTGGTAGCAAGACCCTTTGCATCCAAATGGTTCATTATGGTGCCTTCTCCAGAGTTTTAAAACCAGCCATCTGTTTGTCCCGGTAAGCAGACCACATATTACATCATCGTCTTCCTACCAAACAGGGTCTCCTTCTGTAAAGGCAGCTCTTTAGCAGACACAATGTTGTCATCTAAAAGAAAAGCAAAGAAACCCAATGCCTACCTACAACCATTTCCTCTGACTTTCTTGGTACTTTTCTCCTCCTTAATAACATACAAAGAGCTATGCTAGAGACAGAGATACTCAGCAGAATCACAAAAAGTATGATGAATGCTTTGCTGCCTCCCAAGTTCTCCCATTTCAGACATCATGATTTCAAGCAACAACCATCTCTGAGGTTCATAATTTGTCTGCTATATATATGCATATGTGTGTATATTTATATTTTTGATATAGATACAGGCATGGGACAATAAATATAAATTGCCTCTACTTTCCTGCTGTATCTTTTACTAGAAATAGTTTTAAGAGATGGCTGTTTCAATTCATTTGCTTCTCTATTGACTAGCTTGCCTCTTACTTAGAGGAGCAGTTTACAAGGAATTTGCTGATTTCTTCCTAACCATAGCTGAACTTCTGATAACACAATTTTTGCTGTAGGTTCAATTGATTCAACAATTCTGCTCATTTTCCAGGCTGCAACTCTCCTTAGACACAAGCTCATAGTTGCTCATCTTTAAGTAAATCCTGTTAAGACATAGCTTAAAAAAATTGACGGGCTTCAGTTCCATTTCCTTAAAAACCCAGGCACAATGCATAACACTCCTGTCACAGGACCCAGCCACGACTACCTCACAAGTTAAATAAATTCCTTCCACAGTAGCACAAAACACCATTTCTTCAAAAATACATGCTTACAAAAGATCAAAGCACACTTACTGTGAACAAAAGCATTTGGAGGCATCGGGGGAAAAAGACCAAAATCCTTAAATACAAATACCTTCACTCCAGGTCATCTTGCTGTTATTTGTTTCAGAGGTTCCACACATCATAAATCTAAAAAGAATACATTTTGCTACTGTCTTTTCCTGATAGAATACATACTATAGCAGCTAAATAGAACTGATATTTCAGCTACCGGTAAGCCTCTTCAGCCTCTCAGTCAGATGAACCCTTAATAACCTTCTACCAGGTGAAGAGATTCTCTTCAAGTGATTGCAATACTAGTGTCCCTTTACTGCTATCCCTAAAAACATTGCTTATTCTCTGTGGTAATCCATTCAACGTAGATAAAGTTATTATTTTATAATACAACACTATATAAGAGGCATTAGCTCTTCAGCTCTGTGGCCTCTGATTTTGGGGTTCTGCTACAACACATTGGGTATTTGGTTCTGGCATGAAAAATCTACATGATGTGGTAAGGAGACTACTATATCCACAGTTCCATACAAGTTAGTATTTAATGTAATAGGTTAGAGGAAAAACCACAGGAGTCTTTTGTGTTTATTCTGTGTTGAATTTGTCTTTCTTGTGTGGCCAAGAAAGATACTGATAAAGTTTGACTCCTTTTACTTGGAACTTCCTTTGTATTTTTTCCCTTCAGTCTTCGTAAAACATGTTTAGATTGAAGTAGGAAGTCTGACATGCTGCCCTGGCAATTTTTTTTTTTTTTTTGGCGCTATAATTTACCAAGTCTGGAAAATCCAGATTTGCTGTTCACAGCTCAGAATAAATACTTGACTAACATCTGACACATGAGTATGACCAAATCTCAAAACTTCGGGTGCTTCGTCAAATTGTCAAATGTTTCAACCAGGTGTTACAAAGCAAAAAATATCCATTTCTCTCAGATTTTGGAACAAGATTAAATTTTGGGTAGTCTCCAGCAATTATATTCATCTATTTAGGATTCATCCTCATCTTGCGTATTATTTACACTGTGTCTTTTCTGTAATGCCTATTTCAACTGCCTCCATGCAAATCAAAATAGAAGAGATTTAGTCTTTCAAGTCAATGGGATCTGTCTTTTCCAGACAGTGTCAGTGGAAATTTGATAACATATTGTGGATTGCACATATTCTAAAGAGAGTTCAGCTCAGGTCTTTGATACAGAGGCATATGCAAGAGTAAAAAATCAAAAGGAGTCAACTTTTGCATTCCCCTCAGAACTCTTTTTCCATTCTCCATGATATGGATTTGATATAGCCTTAAAAAACATACTTTGCATAGTAATTTAGACAATAATAAGCACCATAAATCTTACTGCTTTTTATGTCAAGGGATACAGTAATGGACAAGAAAGACTTGCCATTGTTGGCCCCTCAGTAAAGAATTGCTACAGGTATGGACATGTGCTTCATGTGATCAGGCTTCTCTGTTGAAATCTCTGACCTCTCCTATAAAAGACATGAATCACAGTCTGACAAGAATCACTGCTATTGTCCTCAGAAAATCATCTCAAACTGTCAGAAGCCTCATGGCTATGTTCTTATTTGTGGTAATACTTAATCATTTCTTGTCTTTACAGTATTTTGTCACAAGTAAAGATACATGTGACATTTATACATATATGTAGGCAAAACCCATCCATGACTTCAGAAATACTTTTCTCCTAAACTTAAGAGTAATTTTTTTTATCATCCTTTCTCTATTTCAGTAAAAAACTCAAAAGAACTATTAACAGTGCCTGAGAGTTTCAGGTTACATTGGATAAAAGTTACTGGAGGTGCATTTTTTTTTTTATGTAGGTCACGGCAATAAAAGGCATCAGTTTTATATATCAGTAGTCCAGTTTCCTGGGTTACCTTCCTACTCAGCATTTCTGTTTCCACTTGTGCTGTGTGTAAGCATCCTTCTACAGAGGAAATCATCAGCTCCACTTGCAAATAGCCAGTGTTTTTCAGACAGGACATTGCTAATTTGTCACATAAAATTAAGTGGGAAATTAATCATACCTATTTTAATTAAATTTGTCTCCATCTTTTCCAGTTTTAAGCTCATTCAAGACTCTTCCATGATTTTAAAACTTGCAAGAGTCTTGAATGAACTTGAAAATTCTAATAGGCCCAGCTTAATATAACTACTGGTAGACTGTATGACATGCCATAGCTGTTTGGGTTTAATGCATCATGCCACAGGTATTTCATGCAAACAAAAGGTCAAACTACTGCATGTCAATACAGGACCAGAGGAACAAGTAAGTGTTCTGCTATTTAAATCAATAAAACTAGTATTTAAAAACTTGCTAATTTAAAACACTGCCTTTTTGGTTGCAAAGTGAAGATAACCTGACAGTAATACTAAACAAGAATTGATCCCTGGCTGTTGCCTGTATTTCCTTAATTATTTTTTGACTAAGACTATTTTCTTAATCCCAACCTGGTGAGCTACACAGTCTCCTCTTCTGCACCAGAAATGACACAGAACTGTGTGATACTAGTCACATCATATAAACACCAAACATTTCCCGGGTAGTCAGTGTTCCTCATTTTATCAGCATTTGACAGACCCTGAGGTCTGATTGCAGAAGTGCTGAAAACATTCACATCTGCAATTGTAATAGGAGCTGTTTCAAAAATACCAAGTATCATATCAGTGTCCAACTTTGAGTCTGGCAGGTCCTGTAGTCTCTTCTAACAGTACACAAGGAAGAAGCACAACCACCCTAAAGTGTTGTCATGGGATGGTACAAGACAGTGGACTCTAGAAAAGATTCTGACTACGAGCTTCCTGTTGCCTTCAGAACAACTTGTTTATCTGTAGCTCATTTCTGAGGTCATGGAAGACAGATGGCCACAATCCAGCCAGATAAACCGTCCAAAGTAGCACATACAGACTCATCCAAGTACCTACTGCTAACACCTGTGGAAAAATGATATGCATTTCTGATTCATTCTAAGAGTTATTATTTAAAATCTTAATTTCTCTGAGCTTTGGTTCTGTATCTTTAGAACAACAGCATCTATGTTACCAAAACATCATTCTGATCTAGTTAGACCACAGTCAGAGCTCCTGTAGGCTCTGCCATAATCACTCAAAAGCAGCCATAAACTACAGGGGGCCTTACCATGATGCCCAATTTACCTTCTCACAGCCTGACATTCAGTTTGCCAAACTGAGGTAAAAAAAAATCAGAAGTTCTGCAAATGCTATTAAGCCTTACAGTACCAGGACCACATAAACCCACAGCAAGCATATGTTCCTAATCTGAAGATAAGGCATAGATGCTCCCACAGCTGTGTGACCTATGTGGGTACATAGGTCAACAAAAGTTTGTTGTTGATGTGAATAAAAGCATTGCTGAGTTCTTGTTCTGCTAAGGGAGTGTCTTTGGGTGCAGCTAATTGCTGACAGTATACTGAAAGTTATGAGAGTTGCTGTAAATACACCCAAGGGCTTAACAGTAGTCTCATATTCTTATTTGCATGCCTAGACAAACAGGAACAATTTAAGAGTTTGCAACTCTACTTCCCAACCCTCAGGTCGAAGTCATGTGCACTTACAGGTCAGGTATCACCACTGCAGGAACTCTGAACTTGCACAAGCACCTAATATGGCCACAGCGATGTGTCGAGTTCCCAGCTCAGTCTTCCAAGCAGGACATGCTGTGGAAGCATGATAGTGCCCAAGACTCTGTTTGGGAGTAGCAAAAGAACATCACAATCATGCTAATTCTGAGTTTGGTGCTTAGATGATCTTTTTATCTTAGAAGTCTGTGTCATGTTCTCTTATACAGTACAAATTTTGAGAGAGAGAAGTATGAGAGATTGTGCCCATAATCACCCAGGCTCCTTCAGCTTCCAATCAGTCAACTGAGAGAGGAACTGAGAAAGAAACTAGCACAAAGAGAACACTGCTTCCTCCACAACCACCACTCACAGCTTTTCTCATGTAGAATAAAAAGAACAGGCTGAAGTCTCCTTTTCCTGAAGGCCTCCCTCTGTCACAGGATTTCTTTACTTGCTAGAGCATATTCTCCTGGTTTTCATCAGCCTATTATATTTATCATCTTCAGCAGCACTGGCACTGTTTCTGATTATCTACTTCCAAGTTGCAAAACTCCTAAAAAAGCTTCTAGTCATCATAGCCCTAAAAGTTGAGAACATAAGCCTTTATGACACCAAATTCACGATCCAACCTTTTTTTCCCCACAGCCTCACCAATACTCATTTGCCATCATTGTTTAGAAGGCCTAATTTATTGAACTAGGTGATCTCTAGAGGTACCTTCCAAAGTCAAATATTCTATGATCCTGTGATGATACTGCTGACTTGTCTTAGCTCCTCCCTCACTGTTATCAACCCTGTCTTTATAAAATCAAATATAAACTCTCCTAAAACCACAAAACTTGTCTAAAATACATAAATTTAAGATAATCTTTGATTTTTTCAAGTTAAAATAGGTTTTAGTTTTTCAAAACCAGAGAAAGATTTTTATTTATATTACAGGAAATTAAGAAAAATATCACAAACCACTAAAAGGTGGAAATTTGCAATAGCATCAGTGCAGGAATTTATAACATTTCTCGATATAGCTGAGCACAAGACTAGCCACTGATAAGCATTTCCCACGATCTTTTTTTATTTTCCATTAACTAAGTGGAGAGTGAAATTTCTGTGGCAGAAGAAATTTCTTCCCTGTATGCATAGCTGTTCGCCACATCTTTCCTTATTTTGTGTCCTTAAGAGCTGGTATAAAATAGTCACAGAAAGTTAAATTCTACTCTTCTCTAGAGTATTAACCTTAGACAGTATATCTGGCCCAGGACAATCCTCTAAATTGAACTGACCATATATTTGATATACACAGTGATATTAGATATTCTATACTACATCATAGAGTTTGGATTAAAAATTGACAAGTCATGTATGAAAAAAGCAAGAATGTCAGAGGCAGTGATTGAAATATCTGATGAATTTACGCATCTTTACATCAACCTTTATTTTCTAAATTAACTGGCAATTAATTCATGAAAAAAATAAGTACACCCACAATAGTATTTATCAACTATTTATCAAAAAAATCATAGGATTCCAAAAGGAAAATGTTGGAAAAGACAATGTGGAGCTGGTAAATTCCCTTCCATCCATTCATATGGCATAGCATATCCTAATCTTTTTCCCATTTTGGAGTGACTGACATAACCTGCCAAGTTACTTTCACTATCTGTACCTCTTGCACAAAAGTCATATAGAAACAGTGTGTCATTCACCCTGTAATTGAGTTGTGCTGATCTTCAGTAACATCCTACTTCAGACTTGCTGGCTACTTTTCTGGTTTGTTTTCTTTCCTTTTTCTCCTACTTTACCTATTTCTTCTACCACTTTCTAAATCCTCCTTTCTCCAAGTAAGTACCTTCCTCAGCAGCTGAGTCTGCAGCCTCACACTGTCTTAAAAAAATCTCCCAAATCTACTTTTCATAGGAATTATTAGTTCTCCATTATTGACCTCTTCACCTGCTACTGTTTTGGCACTTTTGTCCAACTCACATGAGAATTTTAGTCTCTTAACACAGCACCAGATCTGAAGCACTGCATAGGTAATATGAGACACTACATATTTGCAATTCCCAAGTAAGCAAGGCAAAGGTGGGTTTGGAATTTGGCCTGTGTAACTATCCTAAGCATTGCAGGGCATTGCTGTGTCTAAGCTCCAGAAATACATAATATATCAAGGTCATTATCCACCAAAACAAAACAGTCTAACAGACATGACAAATTACTCACAGATGCTGCAGTGTTATAATTTAGCATCCTGATTGGTTATTTAGTTTTTTTTTAAACAATTAGTATTATACATAACTTCTGAGTTAGAAAGAACTAACAGATAAACCAGAAAAAGGGTTATGAACCAGGAAAGTCAACAAAAAGTCACCTGACAGGTAGCCGAGAATAAAAGGAAGTGTTTCTTCAGAAGCAATTTTAGAATTTTCCTTTCTTTCTGTTTCAGTATCAGATCTATGATGTCAAAATAAATGACTAGATCCTGACCTAATTCCAGTATTTATTTTGGAAACTACAGTTTCTGAGATACATAACCACAGAGAAAATACAGAAAATTTCTTACTTTTTCTACATTTGTAGAAACTACTTGAACTGAAGAATGATTATTTTAGAAATCTCTACCAAACTTGAAGATTTATCTGTGCTGGGGGAATAAAATTTAACTTCTCAAAAACAGGTCTTTTTTGCTGAGAAGCAATATTAATTATAAGGCTACAGGTTCACTCTTTCTGATCATACACGCAGAGCAACCCAGCAGTGCAAAACTAGAAGCAGCTCCTGGACTCTATTATGATGTAGAAAAAAAGAGCTCATCAGGGAAGCCTTTTAAGACTTTCACTGGCAAAACCAAGCCCTTAAACAGTTGACAATGTATCCTTTTAAAACAGATCCACCAGTTAGAGCCTCTTTCATTTTCGGAACTTTTCCATCTTGTCAGATTTTCCAGAACTTGTTCATACACGTCTTGCTTGTAAGCATACTTGCGACTAGCTGTGACATGGCACCTTTTCTTTTGAATGCATCTCATTTTGAAACACTTTATACATACTTAAAGTTGTTCTAAACTTCCTTCTCACGGGGTACTGAAACCCAGCTCTCACTTCACTTTAGTGTAACTGAAGGAAGTACTTTTCACATGTGAAAAAGCTCTTAACAGAAGACCTCAACATTGGGCCCTGAATGTGCACTACCTACCTTGTTTGTTAAGGAAAAACAAATTTTACTCAAATTATGAAATACTGGGTTGGGGAGAGAATGGGGGAATACATTTCTAGAACTGCATCACTGAATGATGTTACAATCCAAAGAAAATGGCTGCCTCACCATACAAATTAATATATACCGTGTACAAGACTTCAATTGTCTTATTAAGAAAGAAAGGCCTTTGTGTTTCCAAGCTGCCTTTCACAGTTTCAGCACTATTTTAAATTAGTCCAATTCTGCTCCAACCCAGAGCTTGGCACAAGTATAATATTTAAATTTACTCCCTCTCCAAGGAGAGAATCAGCTGACAGTCTGCATCTGTGCTGTGGCATACACTACCTTTATGATATGTCCTGCAAAAGAAATAACCCTGTCTCCTTGCCTATGCCAACAGATTATTTATGATTCGACCTTGTTTTGTTTGGCTTCATATTTACCTTAGATGCAAGCCCCTTGCTTCAATATAAGAAAAGGAAAATGAGTCGCATTGTTTACTAAGTAGTTTATTACTTTTTTTGAGTTATGTCTTTTGCTAGTCTGAGAGGAATAACCCTTTGGTAAGGCTAGACTTACCTTATACTATCTTAGTGTAATAAAAGCCATTCACAGGTGCTTCTCTGGTGCATGGCTGAATTCCTGGCTTAACACACATCAGGTGCTGAGACACTCCTTGCTCACAGAAAACTGCAGAGTTTAAGTTTCAGAAGGAATTCAATAAACCCATACTTCACCTGATATTTAGGTCCAGCTAAACATGGTAATGTCAGTTCTAATA